>QRFJ01000878.1:0-50000 GCA_006176705.1 Cocos nucifera | reverse complement strand
CAAGGACTACTCTAAGATACTGTTACTACCAGTCTGTTTTTGGGGGGAACCTAAACTAGATTTGTTTGTTTGTTTAGGGGTTTCAATTTCTTACTGGTTGCTGGGAAGCCTGTTAGCTCCCAGCTCAAGACCGGGCTTGTTTGTCTCTTCATGAATTAATAAGGGGTGCTTTCTAGGAGGGGGAGGGGACTTGTTTAATTCATTTGTAGCTACGTTCCACTGGCCCATTAATGGCACATGGTAGCTGAGAGGGTTCATAAAGTGCTTCCCATGAACTGGAATACAGTAGCAGCAGCAGTAGCATATAAATAGATGCATATTATCTGGACGTTGATCCGTGAGTAGCTAGTAACGTGGCCTCTAACAATTTTCAGAGGGTCACTAAATGATAAATATTGCATGGCTCCTTGTTTATTAGAGTTAAGAGTTCGAAAGAGTGATTGCCAGCTGTGAGTTTGACGAGCAATGATGCGACGATGTGACGCCTTAAGCACCCAAGTCTTCCACATTTGGGATGAAGATTCTTACACTCTGGAACAGCATTCCTCAGGTTCAAAAATTATTTGTGTTATTGTATATACTTCGTGTGGGCACCTTGACGTTGTTACGTCTTTAAATGATTTGATGCCTGCTTTCTTTTTCAGTTTTTGGTTGTTAAGTCCTGATGAAATATTATAAAGTCATGCTTTAAGGAGAACCCTAGCTGTACTTCTGTTATGGCAATTGTTGACGCGAACAGACTCCTTAACTTAAAAATCTTGCTGTTTCTCATGAAGAGCTTTCATATATATATATATAATATTTAATCACCATAACTGATCACTTGGAAAACGATGGTAATTAACCTTGATTCTTAATTACTTCATCTTACTGCTCATCAAGTGCCGCCATATATTTGTTTGTACAAATGAAGCACATACTTTGCAAAGATAGAAGTAGAATAACAATCATTATATTAAGGGGTATACCTACATGCATGTAGGTACATCTACATTTGGAGATATGGTGCAGCTCAACTTGTATGTAAGTTCACGGACAGTCTAGAGCCCTACATTTAAAGATACAACGCAGCTCAACTTACATGTAGGTACGTACACCTACATGCAGAGACCATTTAGAGCCCTATAGATGATGCTGCTCTGCAACTCAAGCTGCATGGCAGCTTGACAGTCCACCTGCAAGGCCTCCAACGCCCTTGTTTGGATGGTGTTCGTGGTGGGGTCGACATGGAGGTGAGGAGGCCCAAGATGGGATTGGGCGGTGAAGGGATATACCTACATTTAGAGATATGGTGCAGCTTAACTTGTATGTAAGTACATCTACATAAAGGGACTGTCTAGAGCCCTGCATTTAGAGATACAATACAGCTCAGCTTACAACCCCTGCGCCTAGATCGCTGAACTAGATCACCGCAGGTTATTTCTTTCCAGCATTTAATCAGAGAGGGCCGTCCAGCCGACTCGAACCCGGGTTACTTGGGTGGAAATCAAAAGTCATTCCAACTGGCTACCATCTCAAGCTGCCATATAGCTTGAGTTGCGGATGGTCCACCTGCAAGGGCTCCAGCGTCCTTGTTTGGATGGTGTTGGTGGCGGGAGTGGGTGAGAGGAGGCCCAAGACGAGATAGGGCAGTGAAGGTGGAGAGGTCGTACGCGGCGCGGGGGGGGGTTATAATTCCAATTAGAACATGAGATTTTTCACTTAGATTTTTCTCAGTCATAAAGCAAGTTTTCATGATTCTATTTGACTGAAAGGAAAAGGAGAGAAACAAAGTTGCTCCACCTGAAATTTAGGATTCATATTATTATTAGTGTTATTAACGAGCCGGGTCAGATTGAGATATGCTTGACCCTTAGCCGACCCAATTTCATATCTTTCATGATTTTGTGCCGAAGTTAATGCATTAGTTGGATGAGGCTAGGTCAATGGAAAGGATTTCAAGTCGATATATAGGCATCAACCATGAATTAGACCAATCTTTTTTGGTTAAGGTTTACAGTTTGAGTCAACCATCTAGCAATTCTTTTTATTACTAAATGTTGGTGCAGAATCTAGTTGACGCCGGATCGAGTTGGAGTCGAGAAAGACGAGGTCATCATCGGTAACCTGCAAAATAAAATTTCTTCCGAAGTTGATGGTGGTGGCTCCAATAGGATCTTCCAACGATCAAGTCAGCTCTTCTGACCAACAGAAATGGAGTGATCAGAAAAGAATTCAGCAGAGTTTTGGAAAGGAGAAGAGAGCTTAGAGAAAACGTATCTAAAAGATCTCTTTTTATAGACAGAGTCTGTAGTAGATTGATAATGACAGCCATATCGTCTGGTAGTAGGCCACATGGGGTTTGCTACGGAGAGAGATATCACCAGACTGATAGTGGCGACCATACCGTCTGATCGTGGGCTGCATGGAGTTTGTTATGGAGAGAGAGGTGTTGTCAAATCGATAATGACAGTCATGCTGTCTGGTGGAAGCATGCGTTCGAAGTTCGACTGAGCTGAAGGAGTCCGACTGTAAGAATAATTCGAAAGAAGGTCGGCTCCTGAAAGAATTCGACTAAAGAAGAAATCTGAAAGAAGTTCAACTCCTAGAGGAGTCCGACTGAAGGAGATATCCAAAAGGAGTTCGGTCCCTAGAGAAGTTCAGAAGAAGTTCGACTCTTGGAGGAGTCCAATTGGAGTAAATATTCGAAAGAAGTTCGACCCCTGAAGGAGTTCGAAAGAAGTTTGGCTCCTAGAGGAGTCTGACTGGAGGAGATATCCGAAAGGAGTCTGGCCCCTGAAGGAGTTCGAAAGGAGTTTGACTTCTAAAGGAGTCCGATTATAGGAGCAATCTGAAAGAAATTCAGCTCCTAAAAAAGTTCGAAAGGAGTTCAACTCCTGAAGGAGTCCGACTGCAGGAGGAATCCGGAAGGAGTTCGGCTCCTAGAAGAATCCGATTGAAGGAGAAGTTTGGAAGAAGTTTAGCTTCTATAAAAATTTGATTAAAAGAGAAATCCAAAAGGAGTTCGGCTCATATAGAAATCCAACTGAAGAAGAAATTCGGAAGGAGTTCGGCTCCTATAGAAATCCGACTGAAGAAAAATTCTGGAAGGAGTTCGGCTCCTAGAGGAATCCGACTAAAGAAGAAGTTTGGAAGGAGTTTGGCTCCTATAAAAATTTGACTAAAGGAGAATTTTGGAAGAAGTTCGGCTCCTGGAGGAATCCGACTGAAAGAGAAGTTCAGAAGGAGTTCGGCTCCTATAGAAATTTGACTGAAGGAGAAGTTCGGAAGGAGTTTGACTTCTATAGAAATTCGACTGAAGGAGAATTTTAGAAGAAGTTTGGCTCCTGAAGGAATTCGACTGAAGGAGAAGTCCGAAAGAAGTTCAGCTCCTGGAGAAATCTGACTAAGGGAGAAGTCCAGAAAAAATTCGGCTTCTGTAGAAATCTGACTGAAGGAGAAGTTCGAAAGAAGTTCGACTCCTATAAAAATCCGACTGAAGAAGAATTCTAGAAGGAGTTTAGCTCCTAGAAGAATCTAACTGAAAGAAAAGTTCGGAAAGAAAAGTTCGGAAGGAGTTCGGCTTCTATAGAAATCCAACTGAAGGAGAATTCTAGAAGAAGTTTGGCTCCTGAAGGAATCCGACTGAAGAAAAAGTTTGGAATGAATTCGGCTCCTGTAGAAATTCGACTGAAGGAGAAGTTTGAAAGGAGTTCGGCTCTTGAAGAAATCCGACTGAAAGAAAAATCTGAAAGAAGTTCGGCTCTTGAAGAAGTTTGATAGGAATTCGACCGTTGGGAGAGTTCAAGAGAGGTTCGATCGATGGAAAAGTTCGACTAAAGCTCGACCGCTTAGGAGTTCGATCGGCCGAAGAAGTTCGGCTAAGACTTAGCCGCTGGAGGAAAATTTTTGATCGAAGCTCTTTTATGATTATCGATTGCATTAGGCTAAACATCAGACAGAACTTCGACGGGAGCGAAATTTATTCCCAATAATAGTCTCCCACACTCTCAAGTTCGAAATTCGAAGGAAGGGAGTACAAAAGATGTGACCATCGAAGTTCTTTTTTGGGCTCTACACCCGCTGAGATTGAAGCTCGGAGAAGATCTTGTCTCCAATCGAGGTTGATGTTGAAGTAGAAGCTCGAAAAAAATCTTATCTCCGATCGAGGTTGAAGGAGATCTTGTCTTCTATTGACATAGAAGCTCGAAAAAGATCTTATCTTCAGTCGAGGTTGAAGAAGATCTTATCTCCTATTGATGCGGACTCTGAAGCTCGAAGGAGATCTTATCTCCAACCGAGGTTGAAGAAGATCTTATCTCCAGTGGCCGAAGTTGAAGGTGGAGCTCGGGAGAGATCTTATCTCCAGCAGTCTAGGTTGAAGAAGATCTTACCTCCTATTGACATAGACTCTGAGAATTGAAAAAGATCTTATCTCCAGCAGTCGAGATTGAAGGTGGAGCTCGAAAGAGATCTTATCTCCAATAATCGAGATTGAAGGAGATCTTATCTCCTATTAACGTAGAAGCTCGGAGAAGATCTTATTTCTAATCGAGATTGAAGGAGATCTTATCTTCTATTGACGTAGACTTTGAAGCTCGAAAGAGATCTTATCTCTAGCCGAGATTAAAAGAGATCTTATCGCCTATTGACGTAGACTCTAAAGCTCGGAAGAGATCTTATCTCTAGCCGAGGTTGAAGAAGATCTTATCTCCTATTGATGTAGAAGCTTGGGAGAGATCTTATCTCTAGTCGAGGTTGAAGAAGATCTTATCTTCTATTGACATAGACTTTGAAGCTCGGAAGAGATCTTATCTCTAGCCGAGATTGAAGGACTTCGACTTGCTCATGTTAGGACGAGGTTCTTCTCCTGTTCCTAACACGGTCACTATTAACTACTTCTTTCCTATCATCATATAGTTCTTGCACCAAGAAATAATAATATTGAAATAAAAAAAAAAAAATTATTGAAGAAAAATTACTGACAGCACATCCTTAGATTCTCTATGTTTCAGGATCATGGGAGTATTGTTCCTCCGAGTTTCTTCAGACGATAAGTTCTGAATCGGGCGACCTCCTCTATTTTATGCTGGTCTTCTCAATTTGGAGCAAGCTTCTCTTGACTTTGAGGCTGAAAGATGGTGGCTTGCCGAAATACGAAGCCCCCTAGAGGTAGCATTGATGATGCCGAAAGATGGCCGACCTCTTTGTTCTTCCTCTGTCATTGGTGGTTCTGGCTACGGCAACGTCCTTGGCCGATCTTCTCCTGCTTTAGGCTGGCATCTAAGGAATCGATCCAGTCGGCCCCTCCTGATGAACTCCTCGATTTCGTCTTGGAACTGAATACATTCTTCAGTATCATGGTCGTGATCACGATGGTAGAGGCAGTACTTACTTCGATCGCGTTTGTTTGGAGAAGATCATAATTCTTCTGATCTTGATAACTGATTCTTAATTTCCATCAGAACTTGAGTTTTATGAGCATTAAGGGGGGCGTAGTTGTGGAACCTGTAATAGATTGATGGTGACAGCCATATCGTTCGATAGTAGACCATGTGGAATTTATTACGGAGAAAGAGGTATCGTCAGACTAATAGTGGCGGCCATACCATCTGATCGTGGACCGTATGGGATTTGTTATGGAGAGAAAAGTATTACCAGACCGATAATGACAGTCATGCCATCTGGTGGAAGCATGCATTCGAAGTCCAATTGAGCTGGAGGAATCCGACTATAAGAGTAATCTGGAAGAAGATCGGCTCCTGAAGGAATTTGACTGAAGAAAAAATCTGAAAAAAGTTCGGCTTCTGGAGGAGTCCGACTGAAGGAGATATCCGAAAGAAGTCTGACCTCTGGAGGAGTCCGGAAGGAGTTCGACTCTTGGAGGAGTCCGACTGGAGGAGATATCCGAAAAAGTTCAGCCCTTGGAGGAGTTCGAAAGAAGTTCAGCTCCTGAAGAATCTGACTGCAGGAGGAATCCGAAAGGAGTTCGGCTCCTGAAGGAGTTCAAAAAAAATTCGGCTCCTGAAGGGGTCCGACTCCTATAGAAATCCATCTGAAGGAGAAGTTTGGAAGGAGTTCGGCTCCTGTAGAAATCCGACTGAAGGAGAATTCTAGAAGGAGTTTGGCTCTTAGAGGAATTCGACTGAAGAAGAAGTCCGGAAGGAGTTCGGCTTCTATAGAAATCTGACTGAAGGAGAAGTCCGGAAGGAGTTCAGCTCTGTAGAAATTCGACTGAAGAAGAATTCTAAAAGAAGTTCGGCTCCTGAAGGAATCCGACTGAAAGAGAAGTCCGAAAGAAGTTCGGCTCCTGAAAAAATCCGACAGAAGGAGAAGTTCGGAAGAAGTTCAACTCCTGGAGGAATCCTTCAGAAGTTCAACTCCTGGAGGAATCCGACTGAAGGAGAAGTTTGGAAGGAATTTGGCTCCTGAAGAAATCCGATTGAAGGAGAAATCTAGAAGGAGTTCGACAGAAATTTGGCCGCTGGGAGAGTTTGAAGGGCTTCGACCGATGGAGGAGTTTGGCTGGCACTCGACCGCTTAGGAGTTCAGTCGGCCGAAAAAGTTCAGCTAAGGCTTGGCCACTGGAGAAGAATTTTCAATCGAAGTTCTTTCGTGATTACCTGTTGCATTAGGTTAAGCATCAGACTGAACTTCGGTGGGAGCGAGATTTATCCCCAACAATACTAAACATAATAAGTAAAAAATAAATATAAAATTATTAAATAAAATTGGAAAAGCCAACTTCAACTTGAATTTTCAATCAAAAACTTTTGATCTCGTCCAAGGAATTAAACATTCTTAGATTTACGGACTATGATGTGCTCATGCGCAAACTTGAAATTATTGTAAATAAGAATCTACCAAATAAGCAATGAAAGATGAATGCTGTAATCTAATTAAGTGAAACAAGATGGGAGGAGATGCTGTTGGGATGAGAAAAGAAGAATTAATTTATACAAAAATTGATTTAGTATATTGAATAAAGATATTGAAGGATAAAAGGATGCATCTGATTCAGGTTTCTAAGACAAAATAGGTTTAGATCGAGTTGGACCCCCTTTATTTTGAACCAAATTGTATGTGAATGATATATGGGCTGGGTGAGATCAGGCCGGATTGAATATATATACAAGAACCAAACCTGTCCTGGAATTCAGATCAAGTCCATTTTCTGAACCCAACCCAATCCATGGGTCTTAAAATATGATCTGGTTGGGGTCTGATTGGGTTAGAACCAAGTCGAGTCATGGGTTGACCAAACCCATTTGCAGCCCTAATTATGACCTCCTTTCGAGGATTAATTTGAGGGTAAAGAGGACCGAATTCTTTAAGCAAGTCATTTTTCAGATAATTAGGTATTTGATTACTACTTTGCATGCATTTTCATTACCAAGTGAGGCATGAAATTGAACTACAGTACCTTTTGCCAATTCCTTTGTAACGCCAGTCATCTTCACATCGTTCATCATCTTCCTCCTATTCACGTATCTCGTTGTTCATCATCTTCAGGTATGTATGCTCGCTAGCCTGGAATGATCTAACAAAGCTGATTAGGTTTAGTCCTAGGCCTGTACTGTACAATGGACTAGCAGTTCTCTAAGACTTAATTACCCTGCAGAAGAATGAAAGATAAGGTCGAGAGATCATTTCAAAGACACCCATGAGTGAGATAGCCTACCGGTTTAGAGCTGAGGAGGATAGAGAGCTCAAATATAAATTAATAATTAATTTATTCTATGGCAAAAGTACCCCATTGTAATGTCTAGTTAAGTATTGATATTTATTTGTTATGTGGTAAATTAATTGCTTGCTTATTTGTATATATAATTTTTGCGATGTTTGCAGCCCATGCTATGTATGTGAATGTGAAAACTTCAGAATGGGATTACTGTACAGGAAATTGCGGTCCTGACCTCTCGCTATGCTAGTTGGAATGCACCAACCGTGGCCTTCGTCATGGAAGTCAATGCGTATTGAAGGACCCCGGAAGTAAAGTTTGTCAACGTTGCTGCATAGCTGATTAATAGACACATCATCATGAAAATGAAATAAAACCTTTCTCCTTTGACTTTTTGGGCACCAAGGTATGATTTATATGCAGCAGTAAGGAAGAAAGCTTGCTAATTTTAATCAAACTCATTGTATCAAATAAACTAATAAAGAAAAAAATATTTTTTTATAAGCCCTTATACTCTCTCTCTCTCTCTCTCTCTCTCTCTCTCTCTCTTGATAAGTTAGAAAACTCATACAACACAACACGAGTATAAATATAATTCAAAAGATCAGAAAAAAGAATGTTCCATGAAGATACAGGCAAACCAAAAGTAATAGTCTATAGGCTCCCTCCTTAGTGCTGGACAACATAACAAGCGACCTAGTCGGCAATACTATTCATCTTTCAGTAGACGTATCTAATATCAACAATACTACACCCTCCTAGAAATCTCCAAATATCACGAATGAGAGGGTGTTGAGCTGCCCCACCACTCTAGCTTCACGTTTAACCCATCGTGAAGGAAGCAGTGTAGGATTTGCAGTGCTACTTTCAAATTTTTTTTTAAAAATGACTAAAATATAATAAAAAATTAATTAATCTAATTAATTAATTTTTAATCATATCAGAATATTAAGTCCTATACTAAGGATCTAAACACAATATGCATGCATTCATATAGATCTGAAAATAAAATAATACAGCAAGCTTTTTACTACATCTATCTATTTAGAACATAATACCTTTTCGTGAGTAGCTGATCATCAAAATTTGAATCCATCGGATAATTTTCTAGGGTCGCACCATAGCCGCATACATGTTCAGCCTCTATAGTTGGTCCATACAGAGCTCCTGATCCTGATCAGCCCCACTGGAGTGCTAGTTCCTTATCGGAGCCTTCAATGGCTGATCACGATCGATCCAATTGATCATATATTTTTTAATTTTTTGATACTCTAAAAAATTAAAATATAAATATTGAAGGATGATGAAGAGGTTTTTCAAATTTGGTGGCAATCCGATGCTCACAGCATTCGATCTCTCCACTCGAACCCACATTCCCAAATCTAGGGTTTCACTCTGCCTAAAAAACCTGATACACTGAAAATCCTATCACATCCTTTTTGTGTGGAGTTTTTTTATAAAATAAATTTTTATAAAAAGATGACTTTCAGATCTACAAACTCTGTTTAGATCATATCTACAAATTGAGTGTCCTTAGAGGTGAAAATCAGAAGAGAAGAGAAGCATGAGGGAAAAATAAGGTGCTGCAGGATCCTGCTCACCTTCACTCCGAGATTTTTCTCGTCCAAAACTAATACCTAATCATATTGAAATTTTTACCATGGAATGCTAACCCCATCTATTGCACGCACAAAAATTCTCATAATTTATTGACGTCAATACCATGGGAAAGGTGTGTGAAAAGAGATAAGAGTCGAAGGTTGAACTTGTTTCAACCTCCCAACCAACATCAAATTCAAAAACCTTCTTATTCCTATCCAACGTCCATACCAGAGTATTTGACGCGCAGAAGGACTCTCTTTTTGCGTGTCTACTCTGAGAATGCACAAAAAATTGCATGAAGTAAAATCAAAGTGGGCGTGGGAAAAGGATAAGAACGAGAGGGAGTTGAGAAGTTTCAACTTCTACATTGAATTCAAAATTCAAATTATTTTGACCAGTCCAACCATTAGACCAGGTCAAAGGTAGAAGAGATAAGGGGCGCAGAAGGTATCTAGGTGTGAGAAAAAATTCACGTAAAATAAAGAGGGGCATGGGTCAAAGGTTAGTCAAATATTATAGGTGCGGGGAATTGAAAGTTCAAACCTCCTTTGACTTTTCAAAATTGGTTTCCACTAAACCAATTATTTTAAACCCAATTAGATCAAATCAAATTTAACTAAATTAGGCTTAATCTAATTTTTTAAATTTTTAATCAAATTAGAAATTAATTTGATTCAGCCCCTAATTAAATCAGGGTCAAATCTTTCACAGTAATTAGGTCAACTCATAACTTGATCGGGTCAAACCCAATCGAATCTAATTCGATCAAACTTGATCAAATCTCCATCACTCAATCAAATTGAATTAATCAATAATCAAATTACTAATTAATTTTTCAATAAACACAGAATCCCAATTAGGTGGATGTCTGGGCAATAGAGTTCATCAACATGAAACTCCTTAAAAGTTTCAAATCAGTAGAACTCTTGAATCCAGTGTCCCAAATGAATCAAACTCACGATCGTAGAGTTTCAGACCAGTGAGACTCTTGATCAGAGAGTCTTAGATGAGTAGGACTCAGAGTTTCAGTCCAATAGGACTCTTGGTCATAGAATCTTAGTCCAGTGGGATTCTTGACCATAGTATCCTAGGTTATTAGGACTCATGATCAGCCATCAAATCAAGTAGAAACTTCTTATGTGTGTGATCCCATAGATTTAAATTTTAAGTCGGTAGTACATAAACTAATTTTCTATACCAATCGATGTGACCATCTAGTAATGGTACCCAACGTCCGGATAGGTCGAAAAATCGCAATGCAACAATGACGAACCTATGGAATATGATTACTGTATAATTCATCTCCTTGACCTCAATGCTCAAAGGATGATTTAAAATTTATTGTCAATCCTAAAATTTATCCACAGTGTATTTCAAAATTTAGCATCCATCATATGGACTATCCGACCAAGAATTTGCTAAATTAAAATACAGCGATGCACTTGCTCCAACACTTGGAGGGGTCAATCCCATCTTGACTCACACACCGATAAAATAAGTACTTGACTGCATCCAGTAGCCTTCCATTACTGAATTAGAAATTCAGGTAGTACAGTACCTAAGTACAGTGAGTTGCTTGCAAGTTACCGTGGTGGTCTCAGGTCTAAGGAACACTTATATCCATATCCTTCGGAATTAATTTTGATAGAAGAAAAGCTCCAAAATTGATCACGTTCAATGTATCCATATATCTCACTTACATGCCATACCAGTATCTCAATATTCCTTAGTTACGAGAACAACCAACCTATATGGCAAACAACAACCTATACTCGATAAACATTATCGTCCTAAGTAACAACGTATCTTTTGGTCGTGAATAATTTAAGGATTAAACGATAAATCCTTCTTTGTCGAATCTAGATAGTCCTAAGAACTTCATCACAATATAAGAATTCATTAGAAAACAATAAATTTTGTGATGAAAAATGCCAAAATATTTTTTATTAATTTATGATTCATATACAATTATAAATGTATAGCCTAATCATCAATAGGCTGATGATTGGCTTTGAGAGATATTCCCAACACATCACCATGGCAGAATCCCCCTCAGTCACTAGTTGGTTAGCCCTTAGAACTTGCGTTGCATGCATTAAGCCCTTCCAGGCCACTCCAGCTTTGCACCGGCATGATGGTCTCATAGAGATGGGTCGCACCAGCCATAATGATTGATTTGAAGTCCGACCCTCAAATCATGAATCTAGCTCTACCCTTGCTATTAGTAACACTATGATTGAAGTTGACCTTTAGAAATCCTGGAGGTAGGGTCTTCCAAGAGATGAAGACTCATCAAGGCACTATATGAGTGTAAGGGTAGTCCTAGATATCCCAAGTCATAAAGATCGAATTAGTAGACGATAGGTCAATGATTTATGCAACCTAGATCATGGTTCTCTCCAAAACAGACCTCGTTGGCATCTATCTTGCCTAAAAAATGCCTCTGTTCTAGGCCAGCTAGAAATGATAGACAATGTAAACAATTTTGATACTGGTAGATCTGGAACACTCAATCATCGTGTCCTACCGTATCGCCTTTAGAAAGTCCTGAACTGCCTCTATTGGCCGGAGCACCTCACGAAGAGCAGTGGACAATCGCCAAATGTGCACAACTCTTGAACAAAAAAATAATATATACTCCATTGTCTCATCCTCCACACTATGCCTAGGGTAGAAAGTTGGGATGTCCATCCTCTAGGCCCTCAGTAATACCCTAGTGAGAAGATGGCTCCAAGCAACTTTTCAAAGGAATAGACGCACTCTAGGGTGAGCCTCAAACTTCTAAATCCAAGGCCCCTCTAAGCTCATGGTTAGCTTATTCCTGTATAAGTCATACAACTTCCTGGTTGCGCCCTCGATGTCCATGAAGATAGCCAGACCCTAGTGTCAGGTCTGCCATGGACAAGGATCGCCTAGGCCATAATCCGCTTAGCTAATTAGTATCCAAAATGATGAGTCACCCACTCGACATCCCATCCTCTCCTCTCTGCATGGAGAAGATCTCAAACCCGTATTGTCTCCCTAACCTCAACGCTAACAGACATTGATCACCGATAGAGCGGAAAGTCAGCTACCCATGAGTCTTGGGTGATGTTGATAGACAGCCCATCCCCCATCTACCAAAACATGAGAGCCACCACCTTAGAAGCACGAAAGTAGATCTTCTTTCGCATGAAGGAGCACCATTGACTTGAATATCCTCCATAATAGTCTAGGAACCATATCTTGCACATATTATCAAACTCTAAGGGCCTTCAGATTGAAGCAAGAATCTTGCAACATGTCGAGCAATCAAAACCTTGTGTCGAACCCTTGCCTCACTGATTGGCTGATAAACAACCTCCCATGCAAAGGGATGCATCTCGTCTCGTCCACCATGTGAACCTCACAAAAAGTTCTTGAAGAGCTGCTAAGTATGGGATGGTTAACAGTTTGAGTGAGCTTACTACAGTAACTAGTATAGCTAGACCCATTAAGAAGGCCAGGACAAGATCTGATCTTGCTACATGCATCAAAAAAGCGTACTCCTTTGGCCGACTCATGTGGGTCGTAATATGGGGGCACAAGAGAGAGGAACTTTGGAAAAAGCCAATGAAGCATTTGGTCATGCTGGCTTCATCGAGCTTAAAATCCATAATCAAACCTAAAAAAAGCGATTCCAGCACATTACAACTTTAAGCCCGAGTTTGATCCAGGTGCTGGATGACTTCAAATTGAATATAAAATTTTTTTATACATCGCATGTAGTATAGAAAAACTATACTACTCCATCTAATTGGACCACATAACCATCACTTTTCAATGCACATTTAATATATACAATTTTACTTTTTAAAATTTTGAATAATAAAAATATTCATCTGAAAATTTATGATGTTGTATCCATATCATATCATGATATCCTATGATAAAATTACGATATCCTGCATAGGATGTCATAATTTTAATAAAAATATTTTTTTTATGACATTCTATAATCAAATTTTGATATTCTATATAGAAAGTCATAATTAATTTGATTGTAGGATGTCATATTTTTTTTTTAAAAGTTGAAAGATATTTTCATCATTCAAAATTTTAAATAAAAAAATAAAATTGCAGGACATAAATTTATGTTAAAAATTTTTAATGATAATTATTTTTATGATTTTTAAAAAAAAATTATAACATTCTATACAAAAAAAAATCATAATTTTATCATAAGATATCATAATATGAATATAGTATATTATAATTTTTTCAAAAAAAAAATATTTTTTTAATTCAAAATTTCAAACAAAAAATGAAACTGCAGGCATCGAAAGTGCGTCGGAGACTACATGGCTCAACTTAGCCGTAAGTTGATCCAAGGTATTAAGTTGAAACTCAAATTTTTTATATAAATTACATGCAGTGCAATAGGGCTGATTATTGAAAACAGACCCCTAATTTTCATCAGAAACAGATCGCTAAACACCCAAATCATTTTTGGCAACAGACAAGCTGGATGCGGTCAGTAAGCTACCACGCAGCCACTGATCAAAATTTTCAGCCACCAAATCCACTACAGTGTTATTGGTAATGCAGTAAAACAGGAAAGGCATAATGCACGAGCAAAATAGGAGCAATACATGGAGCAAACTAAAAAAAATGAAAACTCCTCACTGTACAATGTTATACAATGAGATTGCCCTTGATGAACCATCAGATTAATTTTATGATTATCAACTACCCTGGGATAACTAAATTACATGTTTTATTTAAATCTGTATTAAAAAAAAAAAAAAAAAATCCCAACCCTTCTCTTTTCCTAGTAAAGGGTTAGGAAAGCCAAGAACCTGACCAGTGAATTCACCGACTCTACGTTCTATCTGATCAGCATTCACAGTGAAAGACGGTATTGCCAAAACAACTACTTTTAGGTGCAATTTTTCTCACACCTGTCTCATGGAGAGCTCTCACGTTGAGGGGAGAGATATACATCCTGTCCATCATATTTATTTTGGGAGCGTCGATGATTGCTTTTGGAGGAGACAAGGCCCATTGCATCGCCCAGATTGCAAGTGGGCGCATGTACATCAGGGAGCGGTAGTGTCCATCAGTAGTCCATGCTTCAGGGGTCTGAAACCAATACCTGCATTTAAGCAAAAATTAACATCACCCATAACTACAAGAATTAAATACCAAAGGGAGACTACACCAAAATGCCAAATATCTAGTTGGAACTTAAACGAGCACCTAACAAGCAAGATAGCCTTTTTAACTTTCTAGCACAACAGCATAGATAAATTAGACACTGCATCATCCATTATGCAAGTATACAACTGAGCTGAATAAAACCGTGCCAACAATCTGGAATATCATGTTGTTCTTGTGCATATTCATCAAATTACAACATGCATGCAGGTGAAACTGGATCTCAGCTCCATCAGATGGCAAACTGCTCCTATGCATATGATTATGCCAGTCTGCATAATTATAAAAAACAATATATATAACTATCCAAGATTTTAATACCAGCGGGCAGCAGGGTGCTCCACCATCCTCAATATCGGGATGGGACGGAAAATGGACCGGGATGGGATGGGCCACCATCCCCATCCCATTCCCATTCTATGAAAAAACCGGGACTGCTATGTCCCCTGGTACTTAAAATCTTGAATTATCAAAAGAAACCAACAGTTATAGGATAGACATTTGGTGAAAGAAATATATTCTCCTCATGATATATCAACTTCACAGAAAGAAATATATTTTTCATGATGTATCAACATCACATGATACTCGCACCCAGCACAAAACTCTTCCCCCATCATGCATGATAAACCATGTAGATATAAAAAATTTATTATCTAAAAGAAATTATATATACAAGATTAAAGTAAAAGATTAAGAGGAGATGCTTACCCATATCCTTCTTCTGACCAGCCTGCAATAAAAATACCTTCTGCAGTAGTAAATGCTTGATGCTCCATCCCATGAAGCAGCATAGTAGCGGCCACACTATAGGTAACCCCAGTCCAAATTTCACGTGACTGCATGCAAGATTCATCAACCTTTCCATTAGGATGCATTCCATTGACAGCTCCCATTCGTCCTCCTCTCACCTTCATCACATTGAATTCAAATATTTTCTGAAGAGTGCTTCTTATTTTATTATCATCAAAAAGTGAGGGCAATCCTGATGAAGCAGTATACCATTCCCCTGCAAGTTGATCTGCCTGTATAGACCGGCTGTTGCTACTCGTACCACTGTCATAATTGAAGTATGACCCATTCCACAATTTAGCTTCAAATACAGGTTTAGCTTTCAAAAATTTAATCTTACATTTTTCAGAAAAAGCATGATCCCCAAGGCGATGAGCCATAGCTGCCCCAGCTTGGAGTGCAGCTAGCCAAAGACATCCACAGTACGCACTGATGCCATGAACTGTCCAAGCATCATATGTTTGATCAGGGAAACCATCATTCTCGATGAGGCCATCATCATCACGATCAAATTGTTCCATATAATCAATAGCAGCTCGAACAGCTGGCCAGATGTCCCTTCCAAATGACATGTTACCAGTTGCAGCAAAATCCCTATACACCTGGAGTACGAACTTTGGGTTGAGATCTTTCCATTTGCTCGTATCATGTATGTTGTAAGCATTCATTTCATGCCATGGATCATGTGTTCCTAGATCATGGGGAACAGCACCTTTAACGTTACGGATTCCCCAGTTACCATCAGCCAGAAATTTGACTTTTCTCCTGTCCTCATACAAAACAGCTTGGGCAAAATCTCGTTGAATACTTAACTCAATTTTTGGAAAGAGATCCAGAAGAGCAAAAGAAGCATAGAAGTGCACATCATATGTACACCACATGATGTACTCTACTCCTTCCAAGTACAGAAACCTCCCAACATTTTCAGGACCATCATGCAGGTGTAGAAGAGGTCCAGCCTGTAGAGATTCAGGGCTATCTAAGTTGTCACCATCTTCCAAATCCTCTCCAGCTGAAGACATTGGGACCATTTTCTCATCACCATTGTGTAGTTCAGTGTCAAAAGAAATCTGCTCCATAGCCAAATTCGCATGGCTTCTTTTTGTAGATACAGCTTTGGCATCTTCTTTTGCCATTTTTGTGGATTTTTGGCGGTTGGAACCAGGATTTTGTTTCTCATTAATGACAGGAGCTTCACCATCTGCACAGCGTAAGTAATCAGGCTCTGACTTCCTCGAGAAATTACCTACTACTTTTTCAAGAATAATCAACAATAAACTGTCTTAAAAATAATGACTTTCTTATGTCATGCAAACAGAACTGCTGCTGGAAAGCAAGCACAGAAAAATACCTGTCCAAACTGTTCCCCCAGCAACCAGAAAGTAGAGCTCATTAAAAAGAGTGAATTTGTACCTGGCAGCATCAAAACATATTTAGATAAGATGATGACAGAATTGAAGCCATTCTTGCAGATAACAGTATACAATCTTAATCATAGTTGTTATCTTTAATGCGATGATTTCAATAATATAAGAAGGTGATAATATGCTAGGTTGAATAGATATACCAAGACCAATACAAAGCAGTGAAATTCTGTACAAGAACAGAAAAATCAAAAGCATATTTGCTATAGTTAAAATGTAGCCCAATAGAGAACAAAGAAATTTGGTTCTAAGATCATCAAAATTACCACTCTGGAAGCTTTTCATCCTTGAGTATAGGATCTTGCCATTTCTCAATCTCTTCCTCCCAACAATTATACCCTGATGGTCAACTCAAAACAGCAACAAATAGCTAGGATCAAACAGCTAAACCAACAAATACATGAATGCCACAATAAAATCCAAAACAAGGAATAAAAAATAGAAAAGAGCAATGTTATAGCAGATCAGAATATTGATGATTTTAGATATTGATGCAACCAGTAAATGCGAAAAAAATTACAATGGATAAATGGTCATATATGTACGTACTCATCAACGCATCATGAACCAAATTGATGGCCGATCTTTCTGAAGTTCCATAAAATTTTGTGTATCTCCTGTGAAAAGAAGGGGGAAAGCCATAACTTACTGACTAAAATATCAAGAAAAATATTTTTATAAGCAAACAAATGGCAATCAGATATAATCTGAATGAAAAGTATCCAAACTCCCAAAAGGGTCAGCTCAGATCACCAAAAAGCACTGGAGAAGAATGAAGTGCAGGTTTGAATGTGCCTCAACTTGATGTATGTGCATAGAAAGAGAGGTTAATGCACACAAAATTTGGTACATAGATGACAGGATTGTAAAAGAACAAACAGATGTTTTTCATTAGTGCCCCAAAGATGAAAATTCTTAACTATATCAAACAGTAAATTTTCCTCCTCCTAATGTAGATTCTACGTCTAGGAGTCCATGGACAATGCTAATTATTTGCATGAGCAAGGGCCATACAGCCAATAAGTTATACCTTTTCATGTATCACAGCCTGTCCTTCTCTTGCCAAAAGTGAACTTTGTGGCACTACTTCTTAATGGGTGTATGTTATGTTGAGAGAAAGACAACTAAACTCCATCACATATTAACAGAATATAAATCATTTCATAAAAGCTTGCCATATGCACAGGATGAAGTTTGAGCATCAGACCCCTTAAATTCAAGTCCTGCTTTTACATGTGCAGCATGCATATGAAAGAGAGAGAGAGAGAGAGAGAGAGAGAGAGAGAGGTTGCCTTTAACATACACAAGCATGCAAGAACACACGCATATAGATTGCATTGTAAAAGAAACAACAAGCAATACATGACAAGAAATTTAGTTCTACAAAAATATGCCGACAAAGCACTACCTGTGATATGTACATCCCTTCTGAAACTTTACTTTAGGAGATGACCAGGCCAAAGCGAATGCAACAGTGCATCTTCCATGTGGTTCTACCCATGTAGAGGCTGAAACTGCTGCACAAAGTGTACTTCCTGGAGAAGATGGCACACTAGGGCCAGCATTGAAATATTCACGATCAAACTGCCCATCCTATAGAACTGAGTATGTCAGCAAAAGAACAGGTCCCCAAACACAAATATTTTGATGGATTAACGAGTACAAAAATTGATTCCCTTTAGTAGACAAATTACGGATCCATGTTGGAACCAAAATGATCAAAGCAAAGGCCAAACTTCAGACCATCAAACTATCAAAGACATCTGAATGGCCAGAATAAGCATCAAAACAAGGTGCTTGATTAAAATTTCTATTACAAAAACTGCTGATTATAAAAAGAATAACTACCTGCACCATGGTGCCCCACATGTCTCTAGCTGTAACGCAATTTTCTCCAGAAAGCCCAAAATTTGGCAAGACAGTCACGTTCACATTCTGAGTCTCACAAGCAGCAATAGCAAAAGTTACAGGAGGGTTATCTTTTGCAGTCCTGCATCATTTTCAAATATTTAGACAAAGCACTTGGAAAAAGACAACAATAGAGCAGTGATTAAACAAATATAAATTAGCTTTGAAGATACTTAAAATGACTCAGCTAGTTATGCAAACAGAGGACCAAAGGCCATAATGAAGTTCTATGCTTGATTAACAAATATTGGGAATATCAGATGGACTATGGGAGGCACCGGAATTTCCACAATGGCATAAACAACCTAAGGGAAATCTGCTAACCAACCATCATAATAGAGCAATCAAGGGTTGGCAACTTGCTTGTGATGTAGAAGCACCCCAGATACTCCATGTTCCCCTCTGCATGTAGAACAAAAGCAAGATTTGCATCAATATCAATACATATGGTGATAAAGTAATTAATTGCAAAACCTCCAGAATAAGGTACTACTGACATGAATGGCTCGTTGATGTGGCCTCCAGAGTGATGAGAAACTCCTCCAATGGAATTCTGTGAGAACACAAAAAATACAAAAGCATTATAGAGGAATTCGGCACAGATAAATATAGTTTGGAATAGGAATCAACAGAAAAATTTCACCTACCGCCCAGGTCATCAGCAAACTGACTTTTGCCCTTTCCCTTCCAGTATTTACTAGCTACAACAGAGAAAAAAGAAGTACCTCAGTTCCAGATGCATCATAACTGGGCAAAAAAATCTTATAATAATATTGACAAACTACGATTATTAACAATTATGGCTTTGCAATTAAATAAATCCCTGAGTGGCCCAAATCAAAGACAGACTAGTTGGTCTCATGTGGTCAACCATTAGAAAAACTGGTTATGAAATTACATTCTGTTTGTTCAATCAATACACTCATGATATAATGCTAATACATGGAACATATGCGTAGCAAGAACTCTGACAGCACAACCACATTGTCAAGTTCTAAGACTTCATACAAAAAATAATGTAGTTTAACACCTAATAATAATCAAGATTAAATGAAAAATATTGTTTTCTACTTTAAAAAAGAGCAAAATTTATTTCACATCATACCAATAAAAATATAAAGCCTGAATTTAAAGTTACAACCTCTGTTCTCTTAACAGCTGAATGTAGATGGAGTCACAGGCCTACATTCTTACGCTGCAAATTACTTTTGAATTTAGAAAGCTAAGAGATGATGCATTCCATCAAAATCAAAATGCAACTTGTCAAAATAATTCTCCTGAGAAATAGATCTCTGCATGGAACTAGTATCCTACCAGAAGTTATACAGCAGACACAGTAGTTTGCAATTTCAAGTGCAAGTGTACCCGTAATCAGTAAAACAGTTGACAGTACACAAAAATAGTCTCCAACAGTATAGTGCATAATTAGTCAATTTTAGGATTAAATGAGTCTTTAGATTAAGTTTTGATCTCTTACACTTTTAAGTCACTATGACCTATGCATGTAGGGCTAAGCCCCAAAATTTAGATGATGAAATCATTGCAAATCCTGGTTATTTCTTTTCTCATGCCTTCTGTCCTTTTATTACATTTCTCTCCATCAAGTGTTGAGGATTTGCCTCCAAACCAAAGACTTTGTCATCATGGATAATTACAACAATTTTTTCTGAGCAAAATCTAGAACACTTCATTTTTAAATATAAGAATTCAAATCCAACACTCATTTCAGATCATACACAATTGCAGATTCAATCGAAGTGATCTTTTCTGCATCCTGCAATATGTGAAGCTGTTTGTCCACACAAGCGACTGTGTGGACACAAGCTAGTACCCTTTTGGTAAGACTGCTCCCCAATTCCTATTTACCAATCATCCGTAACCTAGGTATAAGATTCCTGTTAATGTAGGCAAGGGAAGAGGAAAGAGTCTCCTGCATCCAGAATTTTAAGTATCTACGGTTTGTAGTTTGCAGAGGGTTCTGACTTAGGTGTCATAGGTTCAAAACATGGAAATAGTCCTACATGTGGGGTAAGACTGAGTATATCTGACCCTTTGGTTCCCTACAGTGACAGGAGCCTCATGCACTGGGCTGTTCTTTTTTGGGATTTGTAATTAACATTTAAAGAGAAATAAATGGATTTAAAATGGGTAGAGTTACTCAAAGGCTGTGTGAGGCTACTTACAAGATTCAAAGCATCTGAATTTTTCTTTTAGGACTATTTCATTTGTTTTACAACAAAACACGAGCAAATGAAAGCAAGGATTCAAATCCTGATGAGATATCCCACGGGACATCGAGACAAAGTACCATCCTATGTGTCGGGACAGGACTGTCCCGCATCCCAGCATCCCAATCAGAGTACCATCTTACGTCTTGGGACATCCCTTGTCAGTGGAAACATACATAATGCATGGTCAGCCAATGATTTGCATTTTGCAGGCTCACTAAAATATAGCAAAAAAAGGTTAAAAAAAAAATCTTAGAAACAGCCCCTGCAAGAAAGAAAATAGTCACCATACCTCAATTCCTCAAGCCACGATTCTAGTTAGTTAACTAGGACTTCTCAAGCTCTATTAATTAAGTCATGACTCATAACCATAAACAAGCACAAAAATGAAAAAAGCAAAAAAGCAAACTTGATTAAATGTGCAGCCAAAAAAATCAAACTAATGTACTTACGGTGTACACAAACACAGATGTTGGTAGACTGCTCTCACGATAATTATGTGGAATAAATGGTGATATTTGGCGACATGAGATTTTAAGGTCAGGATCTGGTTCACCTGTGAAAAAAGAGGCCAATTATAATAACTACAAAACTTTCTCCAGAATTTAAAATGATGGACTGTTCTCAAACTGTATATCCAGAAAACATATGATTCAAAGAATGACATACTTTAAAAGAACTGTGCAAATTATCTTCCTATAGAATAAATTGGTAAAGGTAAGCGCCAGACCCCTTGGTCTCACAAATAAAAAAAGCAACCTAATTAGAATAGCTAAAAGAAAATATGAAAGGCCTTATTTATTGTAGATAATGACAGAGTTTCAAAAATTATACCGTCATAAACAGTCCATGCCCTAGGGAATAAAGCATGGTATGTGGAATGCTGACCACTTAGATTCCAGTCCCATGATGAAATGCCCTGATCACCAAATTTCCTGAAAAAGAATGCAGAAAATGAACAAATGTGTACTTTAGCTTCCTTCAAAGACAAATTAAAAAGTAAGAAAGCAAATAATCAAACAAGCTAACTCAGATGTAGAAGCAATAACTAGAGTTGTACTAAGAGTAAGGAGATATAAAACATCAACAAAAATGGTAATTAATAACCAGAAAAGGTGTGGAATATGGGAACCCTCGCCACTGATTCACTAAGAAAGCCAGAAGAAGCAAGTCTCAAGAGCTTATCCACCTTAACTGCACATCAACTGATGAACGCTAAGATTTATTCTTAGATATTGTATTGGGAACAAAACTAGTGTTCTTTCCTTTTTTGGGTCTATTAAACAATCCCACTATAACTTCTTTGGTCAGATACAATAATGGGGCTCCGGGGGTGGACACTTTTATTGATGGCAACACAATACTTTTGACACTGTAATGGGAAGAATATGCCTATCATTCATCCATTTGGCTTTTCTAGAGGAGGAACAAACCGTGGAAACCTATCTTTCTCTTTCATCCTCTTCTTTTTATGTAAGATTTCTGCAAAATTTATATGAGACAGAGAGACTCCTGATAACGTAAAACTGATTTAGAATTATTGATCACTCAAAAGAACCATTCATCTCTAGGACAGAATAGTTAAATGCAACCATAGTAAAAATAGGAAGGAGACTTATAGGAGCTTGAATTCCAGGAGTAGGCAACAATTACATAAGGACCTATCTCAAAATAAACACAAACATGAGCAAGTAGCAGCTCCTTTTCTTTAGGAAAACATAAAAAAAGTCATTTCTCATTATAAGTGCAAACGTCAAAAGGGCTCACTAATAAGGGGCCACTATCTATCACAGCAAGTACATTCTGCTCCTCTTTCTTACAAAGGAAATTCTTCAGGTTACGTTAAGAAATTGTTCTATTATCTATAACATCACAGATGATTTACGACACAAATTTCAGCATACCTGAAAAATATTTTTGGCAAAAAAAAAAACACAAATATTACGTCTTACTTTTTATTAAAACTTCATCTCTTTCTAACACTTGTAGGCAAGATTCGCTGTCTTAGTACTTGACCCCGTATCGGTACCATCCTATTATAGTGTTGATACACAATATGGTACAAAATGGCGAGGCCTACTGAGTACCAGTACAATACAAAAATGCATACCGGTTCAGTGTCGGTACAGTACGGCGTTGACCGGTGTAACAAACCTTATTTGCAAGCCCTGCTATGCAGCAGATGGTATGAACAAGACATGTGCCACACATTTTATTTGAGCTAATATGAAAATGTTAACCTGGTCATTATCATCCAAGATTTTCGAGCAGCAACAATAAAAAGACAGAGCAATAAGAAGAACAGCAGCTAGCAAAACAAATGGGCAATTCTAAATCAAAAAAAAAAAGTCTCATCTGAAAATTAAAATACTCCAGGCAGGGGTCCAAACATTTACCACAGAATCTAACTGCCATGTTGAACAAACAGAACACCATCTTGGATGTTCATAAATCATGATTGCATTTTTTTAAAAAAAAGAACATGTTGAATGAGAAATGGTCGCCAGAGATTTTCAAATAGACATATGGGGTGTTTGTGCAGAGGCAGGTAATTGTAGAGGCAAGTAATTGCAGACCTATGGGTAAAAAAGGATGAAGATTGTCTTACTTTATCCCTTCATGATGACCAGGAGCTAAAACTGAAGAGTACTTTTTATTTCCTCCATCTCGAGATATAAAAATCTGCAATCCAGAAGTATAAAAATCAACAAATACTACACTAACATATAAAAACATGAAAAAGTTAATGTTTGCATAGCATAATCTATCAGCATATCAAGACCATGCTGGTTAACAAAGTTGTAGTTGTCTAAGGAAATGCACATGACAGCTTCTATATCTCCAGAGATCAGGAGAGACTTTAATTGCACTATCTTCTTCTCACAGTGCAGAACAGGAAAGACTCTCCCTCTTTCATGGTGTAGGCTTCCAGAGACTTTTCTTATTAATGCCCTTACTATGGTGGCTTTGAAGGCTTCAGCTATGTGCAGTCTGGCCTCACATACTCAACTTTAAACATTATCTTCATATTTGAGAAGATGAACTTAATAACATAAAATCATTATTGACAATAACATAGACAGTAGAAGCTTTGACACACCATGTACCATGCCAATCATATACACCCTTTCCCTGATATACAGCTCATCCACCATCCACTCTAACAAAACTCGGTCACTAGAAGGATCCTTTCCAAGCACTAGAGAAGATATAACATTCCTTGTTTGGCTTCTTTTTCTTGCTTACATAATAATGCATTCCTCACCAGTCACCAGATTTGGCAAGTGTCTAATAAAATTGGTTGGGCATGAGAAAACGAAAACAAGGCTGAAGGAAACTAAGTGTATGTATCAAAAGGCTGTTAACATTTTTCTCATCTCATAATATGATATCGTGGTCAGTCATCATGAAGAACATCTAAATAAAATTTAGTTCATTATAGATGCCTCCAGAGCTTGCGAAATTGCATTCCTTTTTCACATATCTCCTTCAATGCCCTTTGCCCTGCCCAGATCAACAGGCATGTCCCAACAAAGGGAGAAGAAAAGGATAAAAGAAACTGCTATAGAACAAAATTTCCAATCCACCATTAAAGTCCTAATCCTCTCATTATCATCAAAAGAAATTGCAATGGCACAAAATTTCCAATCACTAATAAAATCCTAATCCTGTCATTATCATCTGCACCACCTAGAAAATCAAACCCACTTCTATAGAAATCTTAACAGTCTTCAAACAGGCATCAAATATGACCATCTGTCACCACCACTACATGTTTGGTTTCTTAAAAGGCCACCTCTCACTACCACTAAACATAGATCAAGAACGTTATAAGAGAGAAGATTTTGAATTAACTTTGTTAAGCTCTTAAACACTGATTTAAGCGAATAAACTAAAGCAACCGATCTATGTATTAATCTGGATGGTACCCCAAATCTTGCAAAGTCCCTCTTCAAGAGTTCATCCTTCATATCTCATACTTGTGAACAATAGCAAGATTCATATCCCAAGTGCGAGGCTTGTTTGGTCCCTGGGAGGGTTGCAGTAGCAGATTGCTTAGATGGAGGACCTGACCCAAGCATTTCTGGAGCTATTGGACAGCAGCACTAGTAGTGACACATGCAGAGCGGTTGGCATCCGTGTGGCTTACACGGCCCTCTATATCTGGCTGGCTCGAAATAGCTTGGTGTTCTAGTCTAGGCGGTTTTCCACATGATTCATCCTGAAGAGAGCCTTGACCATGACAGTGGAGCTTACCAAGGTGACCTTTAGATCTCCGGAGACCTGGGGTTCCCACTCTGCTCATGCAGCGACCGTTGGGTGTTTATTTCTTGGAAGCCCCCTACTCTATTGTACCTAAAGGTCAACTTTGATGGGAGTGTTTAAGGCAAACATGGCAGGACGGGGTTTGTGATTCACGGGCCCAACTCCAGGTTGGTGGTGGCTGTGGGGAACCATCTTTTTGAGCCTTCGATTGCAGATGCTGAGCTCCGTGCAGCTTGGACAGAGATCATGTTTGCCAGGGGAATCTTGGGGGCTATGTAGCTCATTATTAGGGTGATTCAACCACTATGGTGGCTTAGTTACAAAGCTACGCTCATGGTGGAGTCACTCACCCCCTTCTGCATGACATCGCGATCTTGTTGGAAGGATGCCATGCTCTGACAATCAGGCATGTCTTTCGGGAAGCAAATACCATGGGGGACTGGGTGGCAGCTTACATTGTTGAGCATTCAGGCAAGGTTTTGTAGACCGAGACGAGGGTGGCCGCTAGGCCACTTTGGGACCTTTTGTTTACTGATTTTCTTGATTGTATTCATACAAGAGCTATTTGAATGAACCGTTTTATCAAAAAAAAAAAAAAAAAAAAAAAAACAATAGCAAGCTTCCTATCTATTGTCAAAACCCCAATCTTTCCTCCAAATGCTTTAAAATACCAAACCCACTCATGGAGAAGTAAATGAGGCATTTACAAATATCAAAGCAACAAAAATCTCAATTACCTTATCCACTTAATCTTGGCAAAACCAGTCCAATGCACTTGCAATTTTCTGAACAAGGCACATCTCCTCTCTATCACTTTCCTTCAATACCTCATTCCAAGTCTTAAAAGCTAGAAAGAATAACAAGAGTGGGAATGGGCATGAAAGAGTTCAACAAACTGGTATATTTATGTTAAGATCAAGGTAATGCAAAGGATATGAATGAAAGTAGGAGCACAAGTTGGCAAAATTAGTTTGACAACAAACTTAAATAATTCTTGATTACAAAATCCTATGCTTCAGTTCTCAGAGATGCAAGCTCAGCAATACTCGCTATAAACTATCCATTTCAAAGCAAATAACCTTTAAAAAACTTCTAAATAATTTGAGTCACAAAGATCTTATCTTACTATAGAGCTACTTCTTGAGCATGACTTCTACAAGACTCGGTCCAACATAGCTTCCTATATGGAAAGTAATTGCTTCTCCAAGTTGTTACATGTTTCATAACCATAAATTTTGTGTTAGGACTCCAGGTGCACCAAAAAATTAAAAACCTGGTGACGCTAAACATTTAATAATTAGGTGTAAATTAATGTATGCATACTAATGTTTGTTCACAATAATAAAAAGGTAATGGCATGGTCCGTCATACCACCCCATATCGATAAGTATAGGGTATATTGTACCATAGCAGTACTAAGCCGGTACAGCATCTCATACCATACCGATACTCGATATACTATCTTGCACCGTATTGAACCATGTACCGATACTATAAAAGATGGTACTAATATAGGGTCCAATAATCAGTACCGAGATGGCAAACCTTGGGTAAAGGTGTTGTTATTCTAGTGACAATCATATGCAGCAATCCATCCATTGGTGAGGTAGCCAAAAATTGCCATAGAAGGGTCAAACAATGGAATGATCCACATTCAGAATTTCCTTTATGCTTGATAGGTTAGTAAAGGAAGGAATAGTTTATAGAGACACAACTTAGATAAATGGTGGCTTGTAGTTTAATTTTAATTTTGATTTAGATTTTCGGATGAATTGTACTATGCTGAAGTCCTCCATTCTGTAGTTTAAAGGAGGGAAATCCTATTAATGAAATCTAATAATTGATACAATCAGAAAGAACAATATGGCAAACCCATAATAATGTCAATGAGGAATAATAGTAAATGATTTTGTTCAAGAATGCAACACAAATCCAAGATCGGAAATGATTTTATAAGCAAAACTTAAATACAAGGTCCAAAAGAAGGTAAAGAGCCAAGAATTACAGAGAACTGATTTGTCATGACAGGTGATGCTTCACATGAACCAGGAATTATCTGCCAATGTTTAAACTCCCCTCTGAAACCTCTTGAGATGCTTCCGCTTCTGCAGATGTGGTTTGTATGAATCAATGAAATTAAAATCTAAAACAGAAATTGTCGATTGCAATAGCCAGTAATATCACCTACCCCATTCCTCCAAGTGGTACCCCTTGGGAAGCTGAGGGCTTACATCTTTCTCGCGTAAATGGATCAATGGGTGCTTTCTGCAAAGCTTAAAATGCATCCAGCCATTACCCTTAAAAATATATTTGTTCTAAGGGAAAAGGAATTGACAGGATTACCCTTCCTTGAGAAGCTTCTTCTCTGACGTACGACCAAAGGCGAACACCAAGGCGCATCTGAGGCCCGATAACCCATCAACAACAAATTAATTGATGCAATAAAAAAGTTCATGAACAATTAACAATCTGTGAGCGCAGCAGGTTCACCAAAAACTATGTATAGGTAATAGCCAACCACCATACCATTCTAATTGCCTCCATAAATGTCACACTGAATTCCTTCAGTATGTTAGCATGACTATTTAGCCGCCTCCTCCACGCCTGCTCTGGTGGTGCACCTCCATCAAAGTCCAGCTACAATCATGTATGGAGTAAAAAAAAGGAAAAATAAAGCATCAATACAGTTGGGTTGAACCAAAAAGAATACCCACCACCCATCCAGCTCACAAACAACAGAGTACAAAATCTCAAGCAATGCATTAACCAACATAAGCGACTATACTATTAAATTCTAAAAACCTAATAACATTGTCTACATAAAACAGTTATAAGTCCATGGATCATTTAATCAAGGCACGACTGATCCGAAGGAACTGAACTGAAGCACACCAAGATCCTTCTAAAATTCAGAAACCAAAGAAAGGGGCTCACCAATTGCAACGTAGTTCTGCTAACATATTCCTCTGCAGGCCACGAGTGTTTTCGACACAGAAAAAGGTGTCCGCTCACCATCCTTACCCCCTTTAAAATCAAGACAAAGGACAAAATTTTCCACCGAGACCACGACTACACAACTCCACGGAGAAAAACAAAAACAAAGTTCTCCAAATTGGAGAAACTTCCCCCAGGCTCGGATGGATCCAATGGTCAAATCATCAAAATGGATCAAAGAACTTCACCAGACGCATCAGATACTATAAAATCTCCAGCCAACTCATCTCCAAAACTTCTTCTCCGCTCCAAGAACTTTCACAGCATCATCAAAGGCCTCGAGCAAAGACGAAATTTCGGCGAATTCACAATGGACCGAGCTCTTTCCAATGATGCCAATCATCAAATCACCTACGAAACTCTACAAAAATCGTTGGATTCCTCGAGGTCGGCAGATCACAAAGATGCTCCTGGACGCACAAATCCCGAGAAAGAACCGCCGAAACCCCAGATCAAGGGAAGCGCAGAATCGATTCAGGTGCCCTACCGCCTTGGAAGCCCCCAGATCATTCCAAGCCGCGCCGAAACCCTAGATCTCCCGCCCGGTTGTTTGCGGGGCGACGAAGAAAACGACGCGGCCCGATACCGCCCTTCCACGGGAACGAATGAGGTCGGCCTCTCCGCTGCACTTGAACTCCCCAGCCTCCTCCTTTTTATTTTATATACCCGTCGGTCGGGTTTCTGCACGAATAGAACCGGGAATCCGGTTCGGTTCCGATAGGACGCATAACTCGAACTGGTGGAGCGCGGCAGCTTCCGCTCCGCCCACGTCACAACGCAACGGAATCCGTACGCATAACACAGTTTTCCAATCTAGATTTTGCAATTTTACGCCCGGCTTCGACGTGGACAGCTGTCGATCACCAAGGTGTCACGCGTCTGCATTCGTCGCCCACCTCCGTTGAGTTCTCCACAAAAACTGCCGGTATAAATGTTAAGGAAAAAAAGTTTTGACGGGAAAAAATAATAAGACAATTCTTGACTTTTAGATGCATAAATCATTATCTCCAAAGTTAAATTTATCTCCACTCAAATAATAAGTGATTCTTGACTAACCACTTTTAGATTACAACAAAATTATTGATTCATTCTTGATAAATCATTCTTAAAATTCAACAAAATCTTATAAAAATTTTACGTATATAAATACTAAAAATAATTCAAAATTATTCTAATATACTGTTTAGAAAAAAAAAAGAAGCAAAGCGCTCCATATTTATAAGGTGTGAATGGATACAAAGTACGTTCTACAGTAACCTACGGTTATTTTACAACGGCGAACCGGTGCCAAAACACGTGAAGGTACCTTTAGAAAAAATAATGATGAGTAGCGGTTGCGTCCTTTTTCTTTTCTTTTTTTTCCTCAAACAATAAAAAGTTGGGATGCCTGGCAGGACGACCGCATGCGTATGTCCAAGGGAGACTTCAGGCCAGCGATTAATGATGATCGGATTTGACATGGTTATCGAAGATGGTTAAGCCATCCATTTTTTCGAAAACGAAAATTGTTAGATTTTGAATGTTGGCATCGATGATTGCACTCATTAGCTTTGGTCGGGCACGATGCAAACTCCCCCAACGTTCTCAAACGTTCCCTGATCAGACGGCTCGTAACATCTTTTTGTGGCGCGGTTGATGAAGAGACCGGGACGCTGGAATGGACAGCTAACAGCCTAAATTAATAGTCTTATCACCGCCTCCTGTAATGGATGGAGACATTTTGGTGGCAATAATCGATTAACAAATCGGATATCTTGTTTTAATATTTGGTCCGATGCGCTCGCGGAATACCAAAGTGGCCCGGGTGGAAATGTTGTGGAGAGGAAGGCAGCGGGAAGCCGGCGTTATGCAGAACAGAGGTCCGAAGAGCGTTTCGAGAAGAAAATAGTTTCGGTGGGTCAAAATACGAATAGTGGAGAGAAGACTGCGCGGGCGTCGGCAAAGGGAGGAAAACATTGTATCTCGAATGTGGTGGAAAAGAAGCGCGGGAAATGTTTTGAAAATTATCGTTATCGGAAAAATGGCCGACACGCCGGTTTGACCGTTGGACTAAGTTTTTTTTTTTTTTTTTTTCATCATTTTATCCTTCTAAGTAGCTTAGATTTAATTATAGAAAAAGTAATTGAATAACTTTGCGAGACTACGATGACAATGGCCAATTAGATTTGGAGGTGGATTAAATATACTTTGGAGCATCCTTTGCTTGCTGGTGGATTATATATACTTCAGAGCATTCTTTGCCGTTGGGCATTTGGAGACTTTTTGAATAATATATGATTCAACTTATGTGTATAGAAAAGTTAATAAAGTGATAAATTAGGTGATATCTTTGTTACAGAGTATTTTAATAAATTTTATAATTTAATTTAATTTTTTTATATTTTATAATATTTTATTTTATGTATTTATGTTTGTTGGATATAAATTATTACGTTTCGAATTCAATACTTGGATCGGATAGGCTATACATTCTTTAGGATGAGATCCTAAAGAATATACCAAGTCTATAATATTATGAACTTTAAATCAGATCCATCCAAAACTATGTGTCATGTTACACTGAAAAAGAAAGAAAAGAAGAGTTATGAGCTTTACAATCTAGTAAAAATCTTATTACATATACATCAATATAATAATATAATTTAAAATAATTAATAAATAATTATTGAAGAAGAATCATAAGTCATAAAGTCTCATGTCAGGTATGCATTATAACTCAATAGTTATATAAACATATATCATGAATCATGTACTATTACAAATCAATTCTAAATATAAAATGTGAATTTATACAACTTATCATTCATGTTTCATTAACTTTTTTTTTAATTTAATCATTATCTTTCTATCTAGACTAATCATGGTCATGCTTCATCTTGTGATCAACAAATCATAAAGCACATTTCGGTCCATGATGACAATCTATTATAACTATACTTCGACGTGCAGTGGTAAATCAGACTAGCTGCACTTCGGCTTACGATGGCAAATCAAACTAGCTATGCTTCGATCTAAGACGGCAAACTATGGTATTATGATTGAGCCCATGACTGGCAATCTAGAATATCACGATTCAGCCCGTAAGTGGCAATCCATATCATAGCTAATTCAAATCATATTATACATTCAACAATTCTTTTAATAATTTATATTACATCTCTTGTTCAATTTTTAAATATCAAATCTTATTTTTTTAACAATCAAACAATCAAAATGATACATAAACATAATTAAATAATTATATATCTACATAAAACTAAAATCATCATGCAAGATAAAAAAAATATACATACAGATGATCATATAAAGAAATCCTTACTTCTATCATTCTCAATCCACATCTTAATTTATGAAGGGATTTGTTTGAAAATTTCTTGTCCAAAAAAGTTATTCTCCAATAGCACTAGTTTTAAAAAATAAAATAATAAAATATAAATTATTTGATTTAAATATCTTATGACTCATCAGGGCCCACTCCAAGTGCCCTAATTTTAATTTATTATTTTCTTTTTCCTCTCAACCTAATTAAAAGGAATCAATTAAATAAAAAAAAGAGAGAAGAGAGACTCTCTCTCTCTTACTCTTCTTCTTCTTCTTTATTAAAACAAGGGGGAGAGTCTTGAGGCCGGCCACCTCCCACGACGGCGGCCCCTCCCCCAACGAGTGGTGATATTTCATGGGGTGAACCCCCAACGAGCTCGACTTCTGGTGGTGGAGCAGGGCCGGCAACAACAACTGCTTCAATGAAAAAGAGAGAGAAAAAAAAATAAAAATAAAATAGGGAGGTTTCTATCTCTAAAAAGATCTGATTGTCAACAACTAAATCCGACCGTCAAAAGCTTCCTGTGGTTCGAAAAAGAAGAGAGAAGAAGGATGGAGGGATCAATACCTTAGATCCGGTGGGGTCAGATGAGAAAGAACGCCAATCTACATGATCAAATCCCAAGAAAGAGCTCAAGCAAGGGCTCGAAATCGATGGAGATTTTTAGAAATTTGGTGATGAATTTCTAAGGAAGGGGATCACTATTTATAAATGTTTTTTTTAGGACTTTTTTTCTTAGTTAAATCTAGTGGCACAATCACTCTCTTTATCGGATTCGGGGGGAGAGAAAGAATCCCAATCGGAGTCCTTTTCCTCCCTCCTCCCATGTATTCCTCCTCTTTTTTGTTTTTTTTTGATTTGCCACCCACGCTTTAGGATTTATGTTGGAGGATTTAAAACCTAAGTTATTATATTCTTCTTTTTTAAAATAATTTCATCTTCAAAATTAAGATACCGCAAGTCAAACTTAATAGTACAAATCTTTTATCTTATCCTCGAACTCCAAAATAATCTTCTTAATTAAGAGAAGAAATTCAAATCTTTACCATAATACCTTTGCTTAAATCATCACATTTTGCTACACACTCTGATTTAATTTACTAAATTTCTCAAATTTATTAAAATAACTTACAAACAAGTAAGATCATAATGATACCATTCTGTCACATCTTTAGTGATCATAACTTTATGCACAAATACCCCTTAAGTCATTGTCCCTAGAGATTATAACATCAAAATTTGATATCACCTATGTTACAGTCTCTAATGATCTTAAATCTAAGCTTTGATACTATTCTGTCATGTCTCGAATTCATTACCTAGGTCGAATACATGATGGCCATACACTCCTTAGAATGAGACCCTAAAGAATATGTCAGGTCTATAAGATCATTCTATTGCTTAAACTCTAGATCAGACCATCCAAAACTATATATTCTGCCATACTGAAAAAGGAAGAAAAGAAGAGTTGTAAGCTTTATAGTCCAGTAAGAATTCTATTACACATACACCAATATAATAATATAATTTAAAATAATTAATAAATGATTATCGAAAAAGAATCATAAGTCGCAAAGTCTTGTGTCAGGTATGCATTATAACTTAATAATTATATAAACATATATCACGAATCATGTATTATTACAAATCAATCATAAATATTATATGTGAGTTCATACAACTTATCATTCATATTTTATTAACTTTTTTTAACTTAATCATCATCTTTCTATCTGGACTAATCATGATCATGCTTTGGCCCATGACCGGTAAACCATAAACCATGCTTTGGCCCATGATGGTAATCCATAATAATTATATTTTGGCTCATAGTGGCAAACCAAATTAGCCACACTTAGGCTTACGATGGCAAACCAAATTAGCCATGCTTCGATCCACGGTAGCAAATCAGGATATCATGATTCAGCCTATAATTGGCAATCCAGAATGTTATGATTTGGCTCATGACCAACAATCCACATTATGGTTAGTCCAAATTTTCTTATACATTCAACAATTATTTCAATAATTTGTATTACATCTTTTGTTCAATTTCCAAACATCAAACCTCACATTTTCAATAATCAACATGTGATACACATATATAATTAAATAATCATATATCTACATAAAATCAAAATTATCATATATGATGCAAAAGAATATACATACAGATGATTATGTAAAGGAATCCTTACTTCCATCGTTCTCAATTCGCATATTGATTTATGAAGAGATCTATTCGAAAATCTCTTGTCCAAAAAAAAATATTTCCCTATAGGACTAGTCTTAAAAGAATTAAAATAATAAAATATAAATTATTAGATTTAAATTCCTTGTGACTCATCAGGCCTACTCTAAGTGCCCTAATTTTAATTTATTATTATTTTTTAATTTAATTAAAAAAATAAATTAAATAAAAAAAAAGAGAGAAAAAAGATTTTTTTCTCTCTCTTACTCTTCTTCTTCTTTGTTAAAGGGGGAGGTCTCGACGCCGGCCACCTCCCATGGTGGCGGTCCCTCCCCCAATGGGTGGGGACATTTTATGGGGGTGAACCCCCCCAATGAGCTCAGCCTTCAGTGGTAGAGCAGGGTCGACAACAATAGCTACTCTAGCAAAAAAAAAAAAAAAAAAAGAAAAATTGATCTCTAAAGAAATTTGACAGTCAACGACTAAATTTGGCCATCAAAAGCGTCTTGTGATTTGGAAAGAAAGAGAGAAAAAGGGTAGGAGGATCAATACCTTAGATCTGATGGGGTCAAATGAGAAAGAACGGCAATCTATATAATGAAATCCCAAGAATGAGCTTGAATAAAGGCTCGAAATCGATGGAGTTTTTTAAAAATTTGGTAATGAATTTTTAAGGGGACCACTATTTATAGATGATTTTTTTTAGAATTTTTTTTTCTAGTTAAATCTAGTGGTGTAATTTCTCTCTTTATCGGATTCAGGAGAGAGAGGAGGAATCCTAATGGGAGCCCTCTTCCTCCCTCCTCTCGTGTATTCCTTTTTTTTTTTTTTTTTTCTTTGATTTACCATTCATGCTTTAGGTTTGTGTTGAAGGATTTAAAACATGAGCTTTTACATAAATAATTAATTTACATCATTGCTATATGAGTAGACTAGATGACGATGATCACGAGTCATTGTTGTTGGCACAATCATTCACCACTTGGACAGCACGGAAAAAGAGGGGTCCAAGAGGTCATGGCCTTCGGGCCTCCGCTTTACGGTTGCCTCAAGTTTTAGCCATTTTTTTATGCATATAAGAAATAAATAAATAAGAGAACATGTGAACGGAAATAGCTTGCTGAAGTAGACAGGACCTAGGTGCCGTCCATCACATCCCATGGTAGAAAAGTGGTGCATTATGAGAGCCATTAACGAGGACCAATACATGTAAGAAAGATGAACTCAATCATAGCATGCATCTCATATGTCCTTAGTGGCCTTTTATGGAAGAAATTTTGCATGATCTTGTATTTCCTCGCATCCAGAGAGGATCAAAACTGTGTCACATGACATGTCATGCATCGACCAATCGGGAAGCCAATCATTTCCAACGATCCATGCTAAATGGCACCTAACAAAGTAATCGGGCTCTATAGCTAATCAAGTAATAACAAACATTAGGTTCCCAAAGGTAATGGCCTCGAACAGGAACCCCGGCATGGCATAAGCGGATTGCACGGCCGAGAACGTCCTTAAAATTATATCGTTCCTTTTCCTTTTTTTTTTTCCTTTCTCTTAAAAGTCTAAAAGTTAAAGGATGGCAAGAAAGCATGCCACTTTTGCATTAATTTTGCGAGCAATCACGGGACACGTCGATGAGCACTACCTCTGGTCACGCACGACCATCGACCGACAAGTTGTCCTCCATGCAACTTGATGGCGCGTATCTCGCTGGTTTGGCATGTCATGTCCTGCATGCTGTCCCCTTATAAAAACACGCTGCCACGATAATTTCTTTTCTTAGATGCTAAATGGCCGATGGAACGAGAGTTGTTCAGCATGATAACGAGAAATTTTTTTTTTGCATGAATATAAAAATTAAAAATAGTTTTTAGAGTTAAAATATTCATGTAAAAATTGGATTAAAATGATCTCTTTTGCAAGATATTTCTTAAAATTTTTTGCCGGTCAAAATATTTTTATGACTTGTGCCAATTATTAATAGAGGACTTGTAATATTGTCTCTTTGAGTGCTCTCATGTGGGTCAAACTTGAGCTGCATTGTATGGTCATTATCAAAACAACACTTCTATTATTTTCATACAACTACTCAAATAGGTATGCTCGGTTGGTTCCTCTCATAAATTTCATAGAATATTAGTAGCTTATACCGCTTGGGCAATTTAGAATAATAGAAATGAGCAGCTTCTCCAAAATAAAGAGAGTAATTCTATCGACACATTTAAGTTTGCGCATCACCCGGCAGAGAAATATTTTAATTATATATCACAGTTAACTAGAATCATGAATCAACAGTATTGAGATGGTGAGCTCAATAATGATCTCTTGGGTATCCATTTCCAATGTAAAGTTCGATGCTTCTTGAAATGAAGGTACTATTAGAATATGCTATATTATGAGAAATCATAAAGCCAATGAATTATGTGCTGGCGCATGACAATCTCAAATCAGTATCGTTGCAATGGCAAAGCTGCAAGCGACATAAAGTACCATAGTCATGACAGTTCAGTTTAAATCTATTTGGCTAGAAGGAGATTCAGCAATCGTTATTAAATAAATTTTTGATATTTATAATTATATCTCAAGTTTGACTGCAATAGAGCTTCTTCATCCATTTTTTTTGAATATTAAATATTTCTTGAGCTCTTTGGATTTTTTTTTTTATTACTCATTATTATAGGAAAAAAAATCAACTGGCAGATAGATTAGTCAGGTTGATAGTTAATGTAGATTTTTTTTTTTTTTAATATTTTTGAAATAAGAACTCTAATTTGTGCTGATATAGTCAGAATTTTATACTTTTGTTATTAATTTTTTTTATTAGGTCCATGCCCTCTACTTGTATCCAAAAAAAAAAAAGAAAAGGGGGTGGAGGGGATCATGCAACTAATTAAAGCTAGGGCTGAGACCAAGCTACTAGTCTATTTTATGATTTTGAGAGTTTATGTAGAATGTGATACCATCACAAATAACTATCATGTCATTGATCTTAAAGATGGACGGCTCTTATTCATGGAATATTAGTGTAATGCACAACGTGTCACAGTGATGAACGATAGCTGCCCACCGTCTCTGATATGAATGATACGGTGGCACCTGTTTCTTTGATTTTGGATGCCACATTGGCACCCCACCGCCGGGTGGGCCAACACCTCCTCCCATGCGGCGGGGCTCTACTCACCAGTCTTCCCCTCCTCTCCTCTCTCTCTCTCTCTCCCATCTTTTAGCCACATGAACCGTCGACAAGGCTTTGCCGGAGCGAGCTCGACGAACTCCTCTCGCTTTAGGGCCACGAAGCTCCCAAAGCTGATGCAGACAATGGCCAACAGCCAACTCATGTCTCCTGGTGGAAGCCTGGAAGTCGTTCTCCTGCCACAGCTCTTCAAGATGAAGGCTACAGCAAGGGCTGAATATGAGGAGATTATTAGAACTGCCAGCGTGATCTCAGGAAGAGTTCTTGCTACCATCTTGTTGGGAATAAATCCTGCTCCAGCCGAAGTCTAGCTCGATGCTCAGCCTAATGCAACCAGTAGCCGCAGAAGAGCTTCGGCAGATGGGCCTCAGCCGAACTCCCAGCGGCCGAGCTTCTTCCAATCCGTTCAGCCGGCCGAACTAGTTAGCTGCCGAGTTTCTTCGGACTCCCAGCGTCGAGATCGAACCCCTTCAGCCGGCCGAGCTACTTAGCGGCCGAGCTCCTTGGACTCCGAGCGGTCGAGCTTTAACGGAATCACCCGGCGCCAAAACTCCTCAGCGGTCGTCCCGAACTTCAGACGACCGAGCTCCCACCGAACCCTCCAGCGGCCAGCCCTCAGTCGAAGTCCAACGGTAGGCCGAACCCTCCAACAGCCGAGCTTCGGATTTCCAGCAGTCGAACTCCCCCGAGCCGTCTCTTCAGTCGGCCGAGCTGCTCCCAAGCTTTCCTTCGACCGAACTCTCCTACAAGTCTGAACTCCTCTGAACGAACAACGAGACTGGATGGTGTAGCCGCCACTACCGACGCCACTCTCTCCGTAACCAGCCCCATACGGCACCTACCCAAGAGACTGACTCCACCGAACCTCGAGCGGCCCATCAGCATGCGGCAGCAGCTGTCACCACCAATCCTGCCGCGTACGGCACCACCCCGAGAGACTGGCTCCACCGAACCTCGAGCGACCCACCAGCATGCGGTTGCAGCTGTCACCACCAATCCTGCCGCGTACGGCACCTCCCTGAGAGACTGACTTCGCCGAACCTCGAGCAGCCCGCCAGCACGCGGCAACAGCCATCATTATCAAGCTCCGCTATAAAAGGGCCCTCCTCCAGATACGCTAAGGCTAATCTCTCTGATCTCTAAGCTCTCCTCTTCTTCTTCAAGTTCTGGAACTCATTCCGAGCACTCCATTCCTGTTGGCCAGAGCTGACTTGAGCGTCGGAGGGTCCTGCCGGAGCCACCCCCCACCGGCTCCGGACGAAACTTTGTTTTGCAGGTCCCCGACGGCGACCTCAGCGGCCTCGACTCCAGCGATCTCCGACGACGATCAGATTCTGTACCAACAGAATGACGCTAGAGGAAGGGTCTGAACCTTCGAGGTTCCCTTGTTCTTAAAGGAGTGCTCGGCGACTCTTCTCTTCCCTCTCCGGAGATCTCCCTTTTCTCTTCTGAAGAGAAAATGCCCCCAGGAGAGCTTCGACTCGACAATCGGCGTCCTGCACGCCAGGTACGTCTGCTCCCATTGCAGCCTCGGTAGCTCAGGCTCCATCCGAAGCCACCGCAGATGTAGAGCAGTTCTGGACGGGCTCACGGCCCCGCCGAGATGATACAGGCCGTGCGACAACCTCGGACGGAGACTTTGCCAGCAAGCCCGCCATAAGGATGCGAGGAACCAGCCTTGAGGGGGAGTGTTTGGGCATACCAATCGCATTTGGGAAGGAGAAACGGAGAGACGAACTTCTCTCGCAGAAGGCTTCGCGGGAAAGCGAAGTAAAGTTTGGCTCAAGCGAGGCCGAACCCCCATTCGAGCCCATCATCGAGGAAGCCCCGACAGAGGGGCATGGACATCCTCGGGAGAAGGTTTTTCAAGGAGATGGAATGAAGTTCGGCCGCATCCAAGGAGGTGGAATGAAGTCCGACAACGTCCACAACCTCCCAGTGCAAGGAAAGCCGAACTCCACCTCGAAGCAAAGCCAAACTTCCCTTCGAGGCTCCTCATCCGATTAAAGTTCGGTGCAAGCAAGGCTGAACTTCCCCTCGAGTATGTCATCAACGAAACCCCTAAACAAAGAATTCACAAGAGGTGGAACAAAGTTTGGGCAAGCAAAGCCAAGCTCCACATCAAGCTCGTCGTCAAGAAAGTCCAGACGAAAGAAGCGGGAGGTTCTCCCGCGCAAGATTTCACGGGAAAGCGGAATGAAGTTCGGCAGCGCAAGGAAAGCCGAACTCCACCTCGAAGCAAAGCCAAACTTCCCTTCGAGGCTCCTCATCCGAGTGAAGTTCGATGCAAGCAAGGGCGGAACGAAGTTCTCCCGTGGAATGAAGTCCGAGCAAGCAGAGCCGAGCCTCTCCCTGCAAGCAAGGAAGTCCGGACAAAAGAAGCATGAAGTTCTGCGAAGGCTTTCGCGGGAGAGCAGAATGAAGTTCGGTGCAAGTCAGGCCGAACTCCATCCCGAAGCTCATCATCAGATTGAAGTTCGGCGCAAGCAAGACCGAACTCTACCTCGAGCTCGCCACCAAGGAAACCACTATAAAGATTTCATAGGAGGTGAGATGAAGTTCAGCCGCGCTCACGACCACCCGAGGGCAATCGAGGCCGAACTCCGTACGACTCCAAGGAGGTCCGAACGAAGAAGCATGAAGTTCTCCCACGGAAGGTTTTGCAGAAAAGCAGAGTGAAGTTCGGCGCAGGCGAGGCCGAACTCCCCCTCATAAAGTTCCCCCGCAGGTTCTGCGACTACGCCCCCTCAACGCTCCTCGAACTCAATTTCTCACAGAAGTTAAGAGCCAACTGCCAAGACCAGAAGGGTTACGGTCTCCCCCAAACAAACGCGATTGAAGTAAGTACTGCATCTACCATCGCGACCACAGCCATGACACTGAGGAATGCATCCAGCTGCCAGACGAAATTGAGGAGCTCATCAGGAAGAAGCGGCTGGATAAATTCCTTCGGTGGGAAAAGATCGGCTAAGGGTGCTGCCGTAACCATAAACTACAAGGTCGGCCGTCTCACGGCATCATCAACGCCACCCTAGGGAGGAGCTTGGCACATTGGCGATTCGCCGTCTCCCAGCGACAAAGCAGAAGCATGCTCCAAATTAAGGAGGCCAGTATGGGATGAAGGAGGTCGTCTGGATGGGACTTGCTGCTCGAGGAAACTCAGAGGAACAACGCCCTGACGACCCTGAAACGGGGATGTGCTATCCGTAACTTTCCTTCGGTAAAATTCTTTTCTTCCGATAATATTGTTTTTGAATGTATAAACTATGCGATGACAGGGAACAAGCAGTCAATGATTGCCGCATTAGGATAACCTCGGCTAGAGATAAGATCTCTCCCGAGCGATCGTGAACAACCTCAGTTAGAAATAGGAAGAAGACCTTGTCCTAACACGAGCATCAACCTCGGCTAGAGATAAGATCTCTCTCGAGCAAAAGCCTCGTTTACAAAGGACGAGATGGGGGGGAGGCCCTGACAGCGGCCCTTATGTGCCCCCACAGTCCGTTAGAAATAGGAGGAGAACCTCGTCCTAACGTGAGCATCAACCTCGGCCAGAGATAAGATCTCTCCCGAGCGATCGTTGACAACCTTGATTAGAGATAAAATCTCTCCCGAGCGACCGAGTCAACCGCGGCTAGAGATAAGATCTCTTTCGAGCGACCGTTGACAACCTCGGTTAGAGATAAGATCTCTTCCGAGCGATCGTGAACAACCTCAGTTAGGAACTAGGAGATAAGATCTCTTTCTAAGCGACCGTGAGCATCAACCTCGACTAGAGATAAGATCTCTTCCGAGCGAAGGCCTCATTCATAAAGGACGAGATGGGGGGAGAGGCCTCTGACAAGCGGCCCTTACGTGCCCCCCATAGCCCGTTAGGAAACAAGGAGGAGAACCTCGTCCTAAATGCGAGCAACAACCTCGGTCTAAGAGATAAGATCTCTTTCGAGTGACTGTTGACAACCTCGGCTAGAGATAAGATCTCTCCTAAGTGAGTCAACCTCGGCTAGAGATAAGATCTCTCCCGAGCGACCGTGGACAACCTCGACTAGAGATAAGATCTCTCCCAAGTGACCGTGGACAATCTCGACCAGGGATAAGATCTATTCCGAGCGAAGGCCTCGTTCACAAAGGATGAGATGGAGGAGAGGCCCTGATGATGGCCCTTACGTGCCCCCATAGTCCGTTAGGAATAGGAGGAAAACCTCATCCCGAGCGACCGAGCAACAACCTCGGCTAGAGATAAGATCTCTTCCCGAGCGACCGTTAACAACCTCGGCTAGAAATAAGATCTCTTCCAAATAAGATAACCTCGACTAGAGATAAGATCTCTCCTGAGCGAAGGCCTCATTCACAAAGGAACGAGATGGGAGGAGAGGCCCTGACAACGGCCCTTACGTGCCCCCACAGTCCATTAGGAATAGGAGGAGAACCTCATCCTAACGCGAGCACCTCGGCTAGACATAAAACCTCGATAATCTCAGCTAGAGATAAGATCTCTTTCGAGCGATCGTTGAACAACCTCGGCTAGAGATAAGATCTCTTCCGAGCGATCGTTGACAACCTCGCTAGAGATAAGATCTCTCCGAGCGACCGTTGACAACCTCGGCTAGAGATAAGATCTCTCCCGAGCGACCGTGAACAACCTCGGTTAGGAACAGGAGGAGAACCTCGTCCTAACACGAGCATCAACCTCGGCTAGAGATAAGATCTCTCCCGAGCGAAGGCCTCGTTCACAAAGAACGAGATGGGGGGAGAGGCCCTGACAAGCGGCCCTTATGTGCCCCCACAGTCCGTTAGGAACAGGAGGAGAACCTCGTCCTAACGCGAGCATCAACCTCGGCTAGAGATAAGATCTCTCCCGAGCGACCGTTGACAACCTCGGCTAGAGATAAGATCTCTCCCGAGCGACCGAACAACCTCGGTTAGGAACAGGAGGAGAACCTCGTCCTAACACGAGCTCAACCTCGGCTAGAGATAAGATCTCTCCCGAGCGTCAACCTCGGCTAGAGATAAGATCTCTCCCGAGCGACCGTTGACAACCTCGGCTAGAGATAAGATCTCTCCCGAGCGACCGTGAACAACCTCGGTTAGGAACAGGAGGAGAACCTCGTCCTAACACGAGCATCAACCTCGGCTAGAGATAAGATCTCTCCCGAGCGACCGTTGACAACCTCGGCTAGAGATAAGATCTCTCCCGAGCGACCGAACAACCTCGGTTAGGAACAGGAGGAGAACCTCGTCCTAACGCGAGCACCAACCTCGGCTAGAGATAAGATCTCTCCCGAGCGACCGTTGTCAACCTCGGCTAGAGATAAGATCTCTTCCGAGCGACCGTTGACAACCTCGGCTAGAGATAAGATCTCTCCCGAGCGACCGTGAACAACCTCGGTTAGGAACAGGAGGAGAACCTCGTCCTAACACGAGCATCAACCTCGGCTAGAGATAAGATCTCTCCCGAGCGACCGGATCAACTTCGGCTAGAGATAAGATCTCTCCCGAGCGACCGAGTCAACCTCGGCTAGAGATAAGATCTCTCCCGAGCGGCCGTTGACAACCTCGGCTAGAGAGAAGACCGTTAACAACCTCGGCTAGAGATAAGATCTCTTCCGAGCGATCGAGCCAGCCTCGGTTAGGAACAGGAGGAGAACCTCGTCCTAACGCGAGCACCGACCTCGGCTAGAGAAAGCTATCATGTCAACTTCGACTGAAAATGGGATCTTCCCCGAGCTTCAACTTTGATGTCAACTTCAGGCCGGAGATGAGATCTCCCCCGAGCTTCGACCTAAACCAGCACTGAACTCAGAGGAAAACTTCGGCAGTCGCCTTTCCTGCACTCCCTTCGTTTGATTTTCGAACTCGGGAGTGGGGGGGGCTAGTGTTGGGGATAAATCCCGCTCCAGCTGAAGTCTAGCTCGATGCCCAGCCTAATGCAACCAGTAGCCGCAGAAGAGCTTCGACAGACGGACCTCAGCCGAACTTCCAGCGGTCGAGCTTCTTCCAACCCGTTTAGCCGACCGAACTAGTTAGCTGCCAAGCTTCTTCAGACTCCCAGCATCAAGACCGAACCCCTTCAGCCGGCCGAGCTACTTAGCGGCCGAGCTCCTTGGACTCCGAGTGGCCGAGCTTTAACGGAATCATCCGATGCCCGAACTCCTCAGCGGTCGTTCCGAACTTCGGACGACCGAGCTTCCACCGAACCCTCCAGCGGTCGGCCCTCAGTCGAAGTCCAATGGTAGGCCGAACCCTCCAATGGTCGAGCTTCGGATTTCCAGCAGCCGAACTCCCCCGAGCCATCTCTTCAGTCGGCCGAGCTCCTCCGAACTCGGCTACGGCCGAGCTGCTCCCAAGCTTCCCTTCGGCCGAACTCTCCTACAAGTCCGAACTCCTCTGAATGAACAACAAGATTGGATGGTATGGCCGCCACTACCGACGCCACTCTCTCTGTAACCAGCCTCATGCGGCACCTACCCAAGAGACTGACTCCGCCGAACCTCGAGCGGCCCGCCAGCACGCGGCAGCAGCTGTCACCACCAACCCTACCGCGTACGGCACCACCCCGAGAGACTGGCTCCACCGAACCTCGAGCGACCTGCCAGCATGCGGCTGCAGCTGTCACCACCAACTCTGCCGCGTACGGCACCTCCCCGAGAGATTGACTCCGCCGAACCTCGAGCGGCCCGCCAGCACGCGGTGGCAGCCATCATCATCAAGCTCCGCTATAAAAGGGCCCTCCTCCAGATACGCTAAGGCTAATCTCTCTGATCTCTAAGCTCTCCTCTTCTTCTTCAAGCTCCGAAACTCATTCCGAGCACTTCATTCCTATTGACCAGAGCTGATTTGAGCGTCGAAGGGTCCTGTCGGAGCCATCTCCCATCGGCTCCGGACGGAACTTTGTTTTGCAGATCCCCGACGGCGACCTTAGCGGCCTCGACTCCAGCGACCTCCGACGACGACCAGATTCTGCACCAACACATCTCAATCTTGCGTATGATAGCTAATCTCGTTTGTATTTTAAGTTTCTTTTTTTGTTTCCAAGTTGTTGCTACCATCTCTATCTTGCGTATGATAGCTAATCTCATTTGTATTTTAAGTTTCTTTTTTGTTTCTAATGGATATTTAATTAAAATAGCAAGTTATAATCTTGGAAAATTCAACGGGATTGAACTGAATTTCCTGCAGGAATTTGGTCTGTTGCCTACCCAACTCGTATTCTTCTAGAGACCTGTCCTGATCTTAGCCTAAATTCTTATTGTGGGACGGTTAATCTACGGCATGGACATCATTTTTTTCCTCTCACGGGATTTAGGTTGAGGGAGTATTAGGTCGATGTGGGCCCTATCCAAGTAAACCACCTATTCTATTGATTCCGACAAGAATTCCATATTTGCCGAATAAGCTTTAAATGATACTGCCTGTTGTGATTTTTCTAATTAGACTTATCTAGATGTGGCCCATACAAACATATATCTGATTTTATTGTACATGTTTTAATTAATCTACACTAAAGATAAATCTCAAATAAAATAATAAAGATATATTTGATGGTTAAATGAATTTGAGTTCTATTCAACCATCGTGAATACCGTTCATCTTCAGTTTTTATGACTGATTCAGATACTATCTTTGATGGATGAGTTACGTTATAAAAGACGTCTATAGATTTGGTCCTCTACTCATCCGAGAGCTTGTGAGATCCTCTCCTCTACTCATCCGAGAGCTTGTGAGATCTTTCCATCAGACATACTTAAAATAGGTTTAAAAAAATCAAGAAGTAGAATTAGGAAAATCAAGGCGCTCCTCGACATTCGTGAGAAGTATCCAATGTATTTTCTTATGATCACAAGTTGGTAGTTGCAGGCTTTGGATCGAGGACTCATTCAGGACTTGAATAACAACGCACATGTTGTAGATCGTTGCAGTTGCAGGCTTTGAATCAAGGATTTATTCAGGACAATGATTGAAGGTATGATTTTTTTCGCATTAAAATTTATGATTTTCTATAATAAATGATATTAGAGTCATCTTCATGCTATTTTGTTCAGTCAATGATATGCCATATTTTAGATTTATTCTTGATATATTAAAAATTATTATTTATGAATAAAATGAAGAATAAAAGTGTCCGATAATCATCGGATCAATCGTAGATCTATTTTCAAATTTAATAAATAATTTATTTTATTTAAAACTTTTGATTTATTTATTTATTTATGTTTGGGTTTTGGTTGTTATAAATAAATAAATAAAAGGGTAAAAACCGCCGGATCCTGTTCACCGGTAGTTGTCCTCTTAATCACCAGAATAAATAATCGCCAGAATAAATAGGGAAAAAGATCCAGTGCAGTGATCGGATGAGTCGCCGGCGACCGTCCCCTGCTCCTCCCCTCCAAATGAGGATGGCCGGACCTCCGGCTTGCATCCGGCGACCACCCCACCTCCGGTCATCAGCCCATTTTTTTTTTTGAAATCAAAAAAAAAAAATAGAGTATAAAATTGCCGGCCGATGTCCCATCAACTGCGGGGAATCCGGCCGTCGGGTTGGGGAGAGTTCGGCGGTCCACCATAGGGGTGTTCCGGTGGTCGCCGGCAGGATTTTTGGAGGGAAAAACCGCCGGCCTGGGCCTATCTTTCTCTTCGCCGATTCTCCATTAAGATCCGACCATCGCCGGATTACCGGTGGTCACAACGACCATCTCAGGGCGGCCGTCGAGGGTTGCCATCAGCCGGAGCCTTGCCGACGATGGATTTGAGAAGTTTCCCGCCGTCGGCCATGGAGTTTCTCTGGGTTTTGATCGGACAAAAGAGAAGGGAGGAAGGAGATGAGGGTTAACGGGTTTGGGTTTTTGGGTCACAACCCGAAACCTGAAATCCAGTTTGGATCCGTTTAATGAAAAGGGCATTTTTGCATTTAAGCCCCTATAAAGCATATATTAAATAAAGATCTCGTTCTATAATTGAATGAACTAGGAAAGTTTTGCAATTTAGTTTTTAATAAAGAATAAATCGCATAAAGATTCTTCTAAGATTACACTTTAGCTTCTATAATACAGATTATTACATAAAAATTTTTAAATTATTGTTTAATCTTTGTAATAACTTTATTACATAAAATTTTTTTATTAATTATGATAAGATCTTACTATATTGTTCAATTGCATAAAAGTTTTGTTTGTACATTATATGGATCATTTATGTATTATTTAATTTATTTATATGCAAATAAAAAATTATAGACTTATTATTATATCTTTGATAATATGTTTAATGCTATATCAAGTTAGTGGGTTTATTATGTTTAGGATTAACCACAGCATTCTGAATATAGTAAATATCATATAAAGATTATAAAATAAAGTATAATTGCATGTAAATAAAATTATAATTAAGTCATAAAAATAATTTACTTTACCCACAGGGAGTGGTTATTTTTTTGATTTAATTGAAATAAGATGGTAATTTAGGTATTGAGGATATGATTTTTTTAGACCCATAAGTATGAAAATTTTTGTCTTTTGATATCTACGTTATCGATCTTATTAATAAAGTATTAGTAAATTCTATGCGTAATGCACCCCTGTCCATAAGAAGGTTAGAATTTACTACTGTCAAAGTTAAATATAAAAAAATTTATTTGCTTTGGATAAAATTTTAGTCTCATTATTTGATGATAAAATGAGCATATGTTATTTACAGTATTAATTCTCATAATTATTGATAGCAGCATAGAATTTTTTTTTCTTAATGGATTATTTTTTTTGGAATAAAGAGAGATAAATATTGCTCACATTAGGTTGTGCTGATCTTGATCTAGTGTGTCGAGTTGATAAACTTTCACCATTTATCGATGAAAGTACATCATATCAAAAGAGCTTTTTAAGAATCATGAGCCATTCAATGAACTCAGTTTACTCTATAAGAAATTTAACTTAAAATGGCATATTAGGAGATCATGTCATAAGACTCATATTGTTATATATTCTGTAGAGTAGTAATCAGCAAGCTCTTAAGGTAAAGACCAGCATTCGTGAGTATATTATATAAATAAGAGACATCGCAGCATAGTTAATCCGATATTGAAGTTTTTATATCAGATATCCTTTTAATCCACTTTATCTTCACTACTTTTACATCAGGTCAATCTCTTTAAGATTTTCTATAGTATACACAATGAGAAATGGACAATTAAAGAATTACTGGCAAAATATGTGTACAAGCAGAGAAGAGATTAAGTCAGGAGAAGATAAAGTGCGTGAACTTTGATTCACATCAAGTTAGTGAAAAAAGTAGATAAAGAAAAAGATGTACATAAAGTACCGAAGGCAAAAGAGAAAAATATTTATTATGACATCAGGTAAAGTCATTAATAAAATTATTAGATACTTTTTTTGCAAAAGAAATAGATACCTAAACAAAATCTACATAAAGTATAAAAAAGTAGCTGCAAAAGAAAAATACCCTTTAGTATTCTGTATGTTTTGAATCCAATTTAGTAAATGTTTCTTATTCTACTTAATGGACTGACTCTAGTATATTAGTGTACATTGCCAACAAGTTTTAAAACTTTCTATTAAGAAGGCTTCTGACTAAAAGTGAATGGTTTGTTCTCATTGAAAAACAAAAAATGTTTACTTATTAAGACAATTGGATGTTATTGGATAGTCTTAGATCCTGGAGTAAGTTTCTATTTTGAAAATATTTCTATGTTACGGCATCAAGTTTAAAAAGAGTTATAAAGCTAGTGAAGAAAATAATCTTAGGATCATCAAAGTTTACTAATTTTATAACATATGATAACAACATGAAGATATTAAAGCAGATATACACATATAAGAACTCTAAAAGGAGTGAAGGAACTTTGAAATTCATTTGAGATAGAGGTAGAAGGATAATCAGGAAAAGTGATTAAAGTAGTCAGATATAATAAATATGATGAATATTATGATAGATGTAATAAGATGGGATAATAGTCAGAATCATCAATAAAATTTTTAAAGATATAAGACACTGTACTCTAACACAAAATGCCTCGCACATTATATCAAAATGATATAGATTTTATTGTCCATCTTCTGCATTACAGATAGTAGAAAATTAATAAAGCTAGATTGTAGAGATTAGCATGTTTAGTGGAAGTGGAGGTCCTTAAGACATTGCCTTAAGAAAATACTAAGCCTATAAAATAGACTGAAGTAACGGTTTTTATTATTATTCTTTGAAATAATATTCAGAAGGAATCATCACTTCATCAAGCTTCACTCTATGATGTTTTTATTGCAAAAAAAAAAAGTAACCGTCTAACCATTGTCATAAATGGTTCATGGGATAGTTTTCTAGGGATCTATTAAAGTAAGAAAATCTTCTATATCTCTAAATTATATGGTGTATCTGGCTAATATGGGTAAAAAGATTGATGATCTTAAGATGTTCTTACAAGCCATAATTGATGTGAACTCCTTACAATGCTTGGATGCCTTAAAAGAAGAGTTAGGCTCCATGGATAACAACCATATCTAAAAATAAGATTAAATGGTATAAAGTCATACTTGTAGTAAAGGAGTTTATATAAAAGAAAGCATTAACTATTCTTTTAGGATCGTCATGATCTTAGTAGCTTCTTTTTGACCTAGAGCTATATCAGATAGTTGTAAGAATGATCTTCCTTAACAGTGATCTAGAGGAAGAAGTCTATATGATATAATACATGAGGACCAAGGCATATGGTTCGCAGATTACAAAAATTCAGTTATGAACTTAAATAGTCTTCTACACTATAGTATCTTGATTTTAATCGGATAATCAATATCTTTGGGCTTAAAGAAAATTTTATATATCCGAAGGTCAATGGGAGTAAGTTCATAGAATTTTGCTTGCCAATAATAATTTATGTTTACTTAAGAAAACCAAATAGTTTCTATCTTTGAATTTTAAGATGTAAGATATAGATAAAGCCATTTTAGTTATCGACATTCAGATTCACATGGATAGATCCTTAAGGCTACATGGACTATCTTAAAGGACTTACATCTCTAAAATACTAAATTTTGGATAGAAAAGTATTCCTCTGCATGCCTTCATAATGTAAAAGGTGATACATTGAATAAAGTTCAATATCCAAGAATTAAGATAAAGATAAAGAAAATAAAATTCATAACCCATGCATCTAGTGTTGGGAATCTATGCACGCTTAATTTTGACCTAAATGTAGAAAGTCCGATTTATATTAAGAATACGAGTTATAAAATGTAGAAATATATATATATATATATATATATATATATATATATATATATAGAGAGAGAGAGAGAGAGAGAGAGAGAGAGAGAGAGAGAGAGAGAGACACACACACACACACACACTTCATTCCAACAATAATAATAATAATAATATTAATATTAATATTAATTTCCCGTCTCCATGCCACAGGATCCACACAACTCCTCACCTTCCCAGTTTTCGTCCCAACCTCACCATTGCACCCAATGCAACCTCCTCCCTAAAAGGTTCCTAATCCTAATTAATTTTCAGGAGTATCTGTCTGGATACATATCAGTTTAAAGCTTTTCCGTGGCGTGCGCGACTTGAATACCACAAAATGTTGATGGTTGATGCAAGCACTTAGGCCCCGCAATACAAGTTTATTTCACATTTACAGCATAGTTTTTGCAATACATAGCTACTGAAGCAGAAATCGATAATAGTACATTTCCCAAGAGGCCAGGGGATGATCGTTCCAAATGGGCGGTGGTGGTAACATCGATCATATTTTTTTGAATATGACCTGTGCCCCTTTCCCAGGCTTCATGGTGAGAGTATACAAGGGGTCATGTTTGTAGTTAGGGGAGGCGACGAAGGTGAATTTTTGCAGGATGATGGCAAGAACCAACCTGATCTCCAGGAGAGCAAAGTTCATACCGAGGCACATCCTGGGGCCATGAGTGAAAGGCATGAAAGCCTTTGGGTGTTTGGATGACTTGGAGGCTCCCTCTGCAAAGCGATTTGGATCGAACTCGGCGGCATTGCCCCCCCATAACTCTTTATCATGGTGGATCGCTAGAATGGGTATCACAAAAGTTTGAGAACTTGTGGAAGTGCTCCATCGTCCATAGCTTTACTCTTTCCACAGGCTCCAACAGACGATTGAGGACAAACAGTCCCAAGCCATCTAAGTTTTCCTGTCTCCTAATTATTTCTGGCTTGATTCACCAGCAAAGCAACTGAACTGAACCACTAGATTTCTTTTTT
>QRFJ01000877.1:213899-328338 GCA_006176705.1 Cocos nucifera | reverse complement strand
TGTATGCAGTCAGTATTGAAGATCTCTTGGGGCTGTGATTGGTGCAAACCTTTCGATAAAAAGTGCTGAGGCTGATGGAAGCTCAAACTTCATGCTGTTTTGGCGGCACAGGCGCCATTCAGTTATTTGTGTAACATTCTCAAGGTCTACTGACAAAGCCATTCACGGTGTTAATACAAATCCTACAGAAATTCTATGGTTTGTCAGAAAATCATTACTTCTTTAGGTTGCATAGAGGTTTTTAGCCCTCAAGACTGACCAGATTATTGCGACTGCTCTAAGTGGTTCTTCTTTGTTTTCCAAAGCTTATAAATCAGAATATCGATCAAAAAGCGACCACAAATAACGAATGAACAATTTTAGTAGACGTGTATAGTGTATTAATTCCTCATTGGAAAGTTACTCGAGGCATGGACAGACCCAAATGCATGATCTAGCCATTCATTACAGACCATCTTTTATTGAAAGTAGTTTTCCATTTCATGCTAGGTTTAATTCTGATTTGCAAATATTCCACTTTTTAAATCAATTTTAGAAAAGATAGTGGACCAGATAGGCATATCAATCATATCATCAATAGGAGAGGAATGATACTTCATAGCTGTATTTATATCTTATTACGCAGCGTAATCACGTACATCCTTTAATGGGTATCATCTTTTTCCTGGGCAAGTGCGCGTCACAAGATGTGAAACTGCGCAAGACTTAAACTTTCCCTTACAAAACCTTTTTCTTAAAGCTTGAATACTTGTCACGTTAACTTCTGCATGCTCCAGTGGGGGTTAAGAGATGTTGAGGGAGATTGGGAAAGAGTTGGGCCCTTTGGAACGAAGATCCAATTAGCATGCTTGACATCCGCATTAGAGGCAATGATCTGTGGAGTCTTCCGCGAGACCATTTTTTGGAAATTGGTCCAAAGTAGTGTGGATCACCTCATGGGAATTACAGTGTTAAAGACAACTATATCTCTACTCATTTTCTCCTAAACTGCTAGAATCCAAAACCAAAGGCGCACATTCAACTCATTTTCAAACTCTTAAGCACTTTATTTGAAGGCCTTTTCTGTTTGTTTTTGTGCCATTTTGGTTATTATTTTCATTCTTCTGTTTAGACAGCTCTAGGGGTGAAAGGATATACAATGATATTTTGTCTGCTCTATCTGTACAAGTTACTTAGACTCGGACCAGACGGTGGCATACCTGATCAAGAGTCATGGTCTGCAAGTAAGTGATTAAGCTTACCAATTTCATTAGTACCATCACACCTAGATTTTATACTTGATATAATTTAAAACTATGATCGGTGGACCAGACACCTATGCCTAATGAGATAGACGACAGCATCTATCCATTACCAACATTATATGTGACTTAAGATGTGTCTTTACAATTGTTAAACTTAGTGCGATTATCAGCAAACAGTGGAAATAGCGATCATGAAAAGGGAATATGCCCTTAAACCAATAACTTTTTGGGATGTCTTTGTCTTCCAAACTTCATGTAATAACATTTAATAAATAAAAACATCTTATTTCAATCCACATGCAGTGTCTTATATATTATTTAAGATTATGACTGACCCATATAAATTAGGGTTATGATTTTAGGATTATGATGAGATCATACCAGCGAGATCTAAAATCCTAAAATCCTAATCTAAATATTCTTAGTCGATGGGACATTGAGTTAGGGATCAGTGTTTTTCGATAAGACAAGCATATTTTTTATATGCTCGATTGAGAGGGTGATTGATCTCACAATAACTTATGTATGACACTAATACAAGAATGTGGGTGCTCATTAGAGAATGAGTTCACTGAATTGATCTAAATCGAGAATATCTAATAGAGTCTTATCTATATGTCAATAGATGGTTCTCATAGTGGAATTTGTGCATGTAATCCTTTGACCTGAAACTACTATAGAATCTTATATATATAAATTTATATTTTGGTTCATACTCATTCATGACTCAGTTATGTACGGGATGATCTGGATATGATAGATTATATATATGAAGGTTGTGAGTACGTTAACATGGAATCGATCTCTCTTGGTAAGAGGAAATAGCATCCTACCTGCTTCAAACAAATGATGATTTAGGAAGACTTTGATCAAAGCATGATAAAAAATTAGAAATGGTTTCTAATATTTCATTAAATGAATCATCATCATAAGATTGAAAGAGAAATGAATATGATATTGGGGTTGACATATTTCCATACTCAGAGTCATATTTAGGATGCAGGAAGATCGAAGGATGTAATTGCATGGTAATTTTCACTGAAGGATATTTTTGATATTTCTATCAAAATTTTACATCTTTCGAGTAGTCATGATACATTACTAGACGTCAATCATGTCTTATGGGTTCGATCAAGTTAAAATTTTAATTTTATTATTAAATTAGAAAATGTTCTAAATTAAGTCAAATTGGGTTGGCTAGTTTTGACCTAAATCGGTTTGGTTGAGTTCTAACCAGATTAGGTCAAATCACACCCAAACTTACTGCTGGTTAGATGTGGAACCCAATGGGTCACACACAAAGAGAATTGATTAAGGGTCTAATTGGATTAGACCATGTTTGCAAGATGAACATGCTAGCACATGTAGCAAACCATAGCACCTGATTTCAAGTTGGATTCCAATTGGCTTTGGATTTGGGCTAATTTAGATCCGATTTGAGTCAAATGAGATTTGGTCTTGAATTGGATTTACCTAGATTGATTGGGCTTCAGTTGGAGTAACACATACCTAAATTCCACATGCTAGAGAGTCTCTCTCTTGCATGTGGAAAGTCTTTCATGCGCAAAGAATTCTTTGGCGTATGGAATCAGTTGGCGCCTGCCTTCTTTGACTTTTTCCATTTTGTTATGTCACATAAATTTTTATATTGGCATGGACATCAAATTTGGGGCATAGAAGAGTCCTTCTACAGATGAAATACTTTGTTATTATTTTGAGAAGGGATTTTCTATCGCCTAAGACCCCTTGCCGCCCAAGACTCTATGCCGCCTACTCCTTCTTGACGCCTCTTGGACCAAGTCAAAGTCTCTTGGGACTTTGACTGTTCAAAGATTATCTCCATGCCTTCTTGCTGAATGGGCTTTCTTTTTAGAACCATTGGATGGCCTTTTTTATATGATCTAATAGATGAAAAGGGTGGCGCCAAAGATGAAATATTGTGACTCTCCGTAAATAACTTACGTAGAATTAGTCCAAGAGTCCTTCTGCTTTAAGGCACCTCTTGGACTAAGTCTACATCTCATTATTTACTAATGAGGCATGAGATTGGCTGATAGGGCATGAGATATTGATGAGGAAAGGGTGTGAGAAATTTAGTTGGCACCCCTACGTACATTATAAATAGGGGTGCACACCATGAGTCTGGAGGTGTGAAAAATTATCTTTCTTTCTTACAAGAGTTTCTTTTTGTCCAATTTTCTTTCTTTCTTTCTCTTGTCTAGACCTTGTCCTTATAAGGACAAGAAGTCATCTTAAGACTAAGAGATTAGGAAGGAAAATTAAGAAGACAAAAGAAAAAGAAAGATAGATAAGGAGAGGCAAGGAAGGTGGACATAAAGGCTTAAGAAGGTCTTGCCCTTTTAATTAAAGTTCTTATTATTAAGAACTCTAATTATATAAATTAGAGGATGCTGGTGTCTTGATCAAGTCTCTGTGTGGATCAACATTGGAGGGTGAACACGTGGGCACCTGGTGGAACCCCTGACGGACAGCTACCGACGATCAGGGTCAATTTAGGATTTAGCGATAAGAGGTATGTTCTAATACTTTCTTTTATATTACAAATGCATGTTATATGATTTAATTGCTAATGAGGTGGTCCTAGGGTTTGGGTTTGGTTTATATGATTTCATATTTTTGCTTTGAAATCCATGCTTCCGCCCTGTACACCATTCCTATCAGTGGTATCAGAGCAAGCCGGTTTATTAGGTTAAATCATATAATGCTTTGCTTATAATATAATGGCACAAAAGAAAAGTATGATATATATTTTTATGTTTATTTTTATGTTATTTATATAATGAGATCATATTCTTTTATTTATCATAATGAGATTATGATGTATATATTATTCTATAAAGGTTGCCCTGATATAGTGGAAAGTATTCACTATATAATGATGGTTATCCTAAAATAATTATACACATTAATAGATTTATATAAATTTTATTATAATTGATTGCTATTATGCATTTAGTTTGATTTAAATCAGAATATGTACATCGAGACCTTTTAAATCTCTCTTTAAAAATTTATATTAAGTTGTAGTGTAATTTAATCTATAGCTGTATCAGTTCGGGATGTTCAAATTGATCAATCGGATGTTCTAGGATAAATGGATTCATGATTGGTAAAGAGAACATGAGATTTTTTAATTGGTTCTGTTGTCTAACCTGGCCAATTTATTGGTGTCTAAGGAAAGCAACAGGAGGACTCCCACTTCTCTCCCACTTACCTGGCCGATTTCGATTAATTTAATTTTAGATTGAAATGCTTAGTATTATATTTACTACATTAAGGCCTTCCTTCATACTAGGTTCTTATTATGTCCAGAACCATATTAGTTTTGTTGTGTAACCACAAGAACTATCATGGGAGAATGATGTAATATTAATCTAGTGCATTGAGATGCTTACAACATTTTGAATATACTGCTTTGTTGTGTAACCACAAAAGTAGTCATATTTCATTTTGACTGTATAGAAATGAAGGGTTCTATTTAAACTAAAACATTAAAGTTTGTTGTGCTAACACAAGGCTATTAATATTTTAGAGGCAAAAGTTTTTTGAGAGTTGCATAAAAGTGCAATTGGAAAGAGTTTCCTACCTTTGAACTTATAACAGGTTTGTTGTGCAACCACAAGACCTTTTATAAGGAATTAGGATCTTATTCTCACTAAGAAAATCAATAAGAGGGTTATGATTTTTTGATTAAATAGTGGGAGACATAATTAAATTAAAGTCCTAATTTAATTATGTTTGTCATCATGAGTTGTTTGCTTATATATTATTCTTTATTATGTAGATTAAATGGCTTCTTCACTTTCATTGCGTTCAATTTTGGATTCAAAAATAAATTGACTGATCAAAATTATGTTGACTGGATTGAGAAACCTAAAAATAGTACTCAGTCAAGAAAAACTCTCCTATATTCTTGATGCCCCTGATCCTTAAGCCATTAGGAAATGATGCCACAGATGAAGATAAGTCCACATACAAGATGTGGCAAAATGATTCTCTTACTGTCAAATGCATCATACTTGCCTCTATGAATAATGAATTACAGAGGCAGCATGATAGCATGGACACTCAATCCATATTGCTCAATCTAAAAGAGCTTTATGGAGAGCATAGTAGGACTGCTAGATATGAGATATCTAAGTAATTATTTTGTGCAAGAATGACAGAAGGAACATCCATACAAAATCATGTTTTGATAGTAATTGATCTAATCACTCAATTAAGTCAATTAGATTTTGTTATGGATGGAGAATTAAGTCAGGATTTGATCCTACAATCACTCCCAAAATTATTTTCTCAGTTTGTTGTAAACTATCACATGAACAAATTGAATTCTACCTTACCTGAGCTGTTAAATATGCTCAAGATAGCAGAAAGCCATATCAAGAAAGATAAGGCTCCTCTTCTTCTTGTGGAAGGGATCTCCAAGAAGAAGGTAGGCAAAAAGGGTTCAAAGAGAAGGTTGAATCCTAAAAATGGTATAAATAAGAAGAAAAAGGGGAAGAAGATCTTTGGATAGACGACCTATTTTTACTGTGGCAAAACAGATCATTGGAAGAGGAATTGCAAGGCTTACCTTGCAACCATGAAGTTTGGTGCAAATAATGCACCAAAAGGTATGTATGAGATACATACTATATTATCATTAAATTCTTTCATTTCAAATTCTTGGGTATTAGATACCGACTGTGGTTTTCATATCTGCAAATCTTTGCAGGGGCTGCAGAAAATTAAGAGTTTGAAGAAAGGTGACTTCAAGCTCTATGGCACTGGAGGAGAGTCTATCCAAGCAGAAGCTGTAGGGACAAATATATTGAAGTTATCTTATGGGAAGATCTTAGAGCTTATAAATTATTATTATATGCCTAAGATCATTAGAAATATTATATCTATACCCTTGTTATTAAAATAAAGTTATAGTCTTAATGTAATGAGTGAAGGTTGCTCGATCAAATATTCTAATGAAAATATTTGTTTTGGCATATTTAGCAATGGTTTGTTGACTCTATGTTTGGATGACAATATATTTCATATTGATGAAAATAGAAAATGTAAGAGAGATGACATAAATAATACTTTACTTTGGCATTGTCGATTAGGTCATATTAGTGAGGCTAGGATTAACAAGTTATACAAAGAAAAGTTCTTTGATCCTTTTGATTATGAATCATTGGGAACTTGTGAATCATGCCTCATGGGTAAAATGACCAAGATTCCATTTAGTGGACATGGAGAAAGGACAAATGAGTTATTAGGACTTGTACATACGGATGTATACGATCCTATGACAACTCAAGCCAGAGGAGGATACTCATATTTTATAATGTTCACTGATGATTTATCTAGGTTTGGATATGTATATCTTATGAAACATAAATCAAAAGTTTTTGATAAATTTAAAGAGTATCAAAGAATGGTCGAAAAATAAATTGGATAATGTATAAAAATTCTTGGATCTGATCGAGGAGGAGAATACTTATCTAGTGAGTTTTTAGACTATCTTAAAGATAAAGGGATTCTCTCTGAATGGACACCTCCTTATACACCAAAATTAAATGGTGTAGTCGAAAGAAAAAATCATACCTTATTAGATATGGTACGGTCCATGATGTGCTTCACTAAATTACCTATTTTCTTTTGGGGTCATACTCTAGAGACTGCAATTTACATCTTGAATAGAGTTCCTTCTAAATCTGTATCTAGTACTCCATATGACATATGGAGAAGTAAGAAACCTAATCTTACGTATCTTAAGATATGGGGTTATCCAGCTTATGTCAAAAGAAATTTTGGACATAAACTTGATGCTAGATCAGACAGATATCTATTTATAGGATATCCTAGAAATAGTATAGGATATTTATTCTACCATCCTATTGAACAAAAGGTATTTGTAAGTAAGCATGCCACTTTCATGGAAAAGAAATTTATCCTAGAAAAGGGCAGTGGCAGAAATATTGAACTTAGTGAAGTTGAAGTTCAAGAAAAATAAATAAAAATTTTTCAACCATATAATCACATAAAAGAACCAAAACACATAACTCCTGTCCATAGGTCTAAAAGAGTGTGAAATACACCTATGAGGTATGGTTTCATTATTGAAAATAATGAAGCCTAAGTCATTGAGAAGATGAGCCTCTGACCTATACGAAAATAGTCAAAAGTAAAGACTCTTACAAATGGCTAGCCGCCATGCAATCCGAAATAGAATCTATGCACACCAACAAAGTATGGACTTTGGTGGATGCACCAGAGGATATAAATCCTATTGGATGCAAATGGGTGTTTAAGAAAAAGATTGGAGCTGATGGTCAAATTGAAACCTATAAGGCTAGATTGGTGGCTAAGGATTTTAGGCAAAAATAGGGGATTGATTATGATGAAACATTTTCACCTGTTGCCATGCTCAAATCTATTCGGATTATGCTTGCTATAGCAGCATACCACGACTAAGAAATAAGGCAAATGGATGTAAAGACTGCCTTCCTTAATGATTTTCTTGAGGAGGTCTATATGTCACAGCCAAAGGGATTTGAGTCAAATGAGAGACCAAATCAGGTATGCAAGCTTAAGAGATCCATTTATGGATTAAAGCAAGCATCAAGGAGTTGGAACATCCATTTTGATGAAACAGTAAAAGAGTTTGGTTTTATCAAGAATGTTGATGAACCATGTGTGTACAAGAAAACTAGTGGGAGAATCATAGTCTTCTTGGTTCTATATGTAGATGACATACTCCTCATTAGGAATGATATTCCAATGTTACAATCAGTCAAATTATGGCTATCAAATAAGTTTTTCATGAAAGATTTGGGAGAAGCATCCTATATACTAGGAATAAAGATCTATAGAGATAGATCTAAGAGGATGCTAGGCTTGTCCCAATCAAGGTACATTGACTTAATACTAAAAAGATTCAGTATGGATGGGAGTAAAAGAGGTTATTTATCCATGAGTCAAGGCATACATCTCTCTAAAAAGATGTCTCCAAAGACACCTTGAAGAGAGAAATAGAATGAGTTCTATTCCTTATGCTTCGGCTGTTGGATCAATAATGTATGCCATGTTATGTACAAGGCCTGATGTTGCTTATGCTTTAGGCATTGCAAGTAGATTTTAAGCTGATCCAGGAGAGGATCATTGGAAAGCTGTAAAAAATATTCTTAAGTACTTGAGAAGGACTAAAGATATTTTTCTAGTATATGGTGGTTCTGATCTTAAATTAGAAGCATATTCTGATTCTAGTTTTCAATCAGACCCAGATGATAGCAAACCCATTTTAGGGTATGTCTTTACTCTGAACGGTGGAGCAGTAAGTTGAAAGAGTACTAAGCAGTCAACTGTAGCTGACTCAATCACTGAAGTAGAATACATAGCTGTAAGTAAAGCCGCCAAGAAAGCTGTCTGGATGAAGAAGTTCATCACTGAATTAAGAGTTATTCCTAAAATTAAGAATCCAGTACCACTTTATTATGATAATACTCGAGCTGTAGCTTAAGCAAAAAAACCAAGGTCTCATCATAAATTTAAATACATTCTGAGATGCTTCCATCTCGTTCGAAAAATTATTGAAAGACAAGATGTAGTCATAGAACAAGTGGACACAAAGAACAACATAGCAGACCCATTCACTAAGGCTTTACCACTGCAACTGTTTGATCGCCACCTTGATTGTATAGGATTAAAATATAAGGGCGATTGGCTTTAGTGCAAGTGGAAGATTGAAAGGAATATGCCCTCAAGCCAATTAATTTTTGGGATGTTCTTTATCTTCCAAACTCATGTAATGACATTTTTAATAAATAAAGGCATTTATTTCATTATATGCAGTATTTTATTATTTATTTAAGATTATGATGAACCCTATAAATTAGGGCTATAATTTTAGGATTATGATGAGATCATACCAGTGAGACCTAAAATCTTAAAATCCTAATTTAAATATTCCTAGTCGATGGGACATTGAGTTAGGGATCAATGTTTTCTGATAAGACTAGTACATTTTTTGTATGCTCGATTGAGAGGATGATTGATCTCACAATAACTTGTGTATGACACTAATACAAGAATGTGGGTGCTCATTAGAGAATGAGTTCACTGAATTGATCCAAATCGAGAATATCTAATCGAGTCTTATCTACATGTCAATAGATGGTTCTCATAGTGGAATTTGTGCATGTAATCCTTTGACCTGAAACTACCATAGAATCTTATATATATAAATCCATATTTTGGTTCATACTCATTCATGACTCAGTTATGTATGGGATGATCTGGATATGGTAGATTATATATATGAAGGTTGTGAGTAGGTTAACATGGAATCGATCTCTCCTGGTAAGAGGAAATAGCATCCTACTTGCTTCAAACAAATGATGATTCAGGAAGACTTTGATCAAAGCATGATGAAAAATTAGAAATGATTTCTAATATTTCATTAAATGAATCATCATCATAAGATTGAAAGAGAAATGAATATGATATTGGGGTTGACATATTTTCATACCCTAGAGTCATATTCAGGATGCAGGAAGATTGAAGGATCTAGTTGCATGATAATTTTCACTGAAGGATATTTTTGGTATTTTCATCAAAATTTCACATCTTTCGGATAGTCATGATACGTTGCTAGATATCAATCATGTCTTGTGGGTTCGATCAAGTTGAAATTTTAATTTAATCATTAAATTAGAAAGTGTTCTAAATTAAGTCAAATTGGGTTGGCTAGTTTTGACCTAAATCAGTTTGGTTGAGTTCTAACCAGATTAGATCAAATCACACCCAGACTCACTACTAGTTAGATGTGAAACCCAATGGGTCACACACAAAGAGAATTGATTAAGGGTCTAATTAGATTAGACCATGTTTGCAAGATGAACATGCTAGCACATGTAGCAAACCCTAGCACCTGGTTTCGAGTTGGATTCGAATCGGCTTTCAATTTGAGCTAATTTAGAATCAATTTGAGTCAAATAGGATTTGGTCTTGAATTGGATTAACCTAGATTGATTGGGCTTTAGTTGGAGTGCCACATACCTGAATCCCATGTGCCAGAGAGTCTCTCTCTTACACGTGGGAAGTCTTTCATGTGCAAAGAATTCTTTGGCGCATGGAATCAGTTGGCGCCTACCTTCTTTGACTTTTTTCATTTTGTTATATCACATAAATTTTTATATTGGCATGGACATCAGATATGGAGCGTAGAAGAGTCCTTCTGCAGATGAAATACTTCATTATTATTTTGAGAAGGGATTTTTTGTCGCCCAAGACCCCTTGCCACCCAAGACTCCATGCCGCCTACTCCTCCTTGATGCCTCTTGGACCGAGTCAAAGTCTCTTGGGACTTTGACTATTCAAAGATTATCTCCATGCCTTCTTGCTGAATAGGCATCCCTTTTTAGAACCATAGGATAGCCTTTTTTATATGATCTAATGGATGAAAAGGGTGGTGCCAAAGATGAAATATTGCAACTCTTCGTAAATAACTTATGTAGAATTAGTCCAAGAGTCCTTCTACTTTAAGGCACCTCTTGGACTAAGTCTACATCTTGTTATTTACTGATGAGGCATGAGACTGGCTGATGGGATGTGAGATATTGATGAGGAAAGGGCGTGAGAAATTTAGTTGGCACCCCTACGTATATTATAAATAGGGGTGCACACCATGAGTCTGGAGGTGTGAAAAATTATCTTTCTTACTTACAAGAATTTTTTTTTGTCCAATTTTCTTTCTTTCTTTCTCTTGTCTAGACCTTGTCCTTATAAGAACAAGAAGTCATCTTAAGACTAAGAGATTAGAAAAAAAAATTAAGAAGACAAAAGAAAACGAAAGATAGATAAGGAGAGGTAAGGAAAGTGACATAAAGGCTTAAGAAGGTCTTTCCCTTTTAATAAAAGTTCTTATTATTAGAACTCTAATTATATAAATTAGAGGTGCTGGTATCTTGATCAAGTCTCTATGTGGATCAACATTGGAGGGTGAACACGTGGGCACCTGGTGGAAACCCTGACGGACTGCTACCGACGATTAGGATCAATTTAGGGTTTAGCGATAAGAGGTATGTTCTAATACTTTCTTTTATGTTACAAATACATGTTATATGATTTAATTGCTAATGAGGTGGTCCTAGGGTTCAGGTTTGGTTTATATGATTTCATGTTTTTGCTTTGAAATCCATGCTTCCGCCCTGTACACCAAACCTATCAAGTCCTGTGCCAATCTTCATTTTCTTTAGGTTGGGTCAGCACACATCTAACCATGCCTAATCATTTTTTAGGTGCAGTCTCAATTTGGATGGTGTCATACTCTTCAAAGGTGTTAGCCAGTTCTGGGTCCGTGGTATAGACTTCTTCTTCAAGTCATTCTCAGGATTTTTAATGTCAATTTCCCCTATGTGTTATGCTGTGGATGGGCATTGACTAGCAATATGGCCTAGTCCATTGCACTTGAAGCATTAAATTTTGGAGCTAATTTCTTGGGAAGTCTCTTCGATGACTTCTTTTTCTTTGTCATCCTTCTTGGTTGGCAGTGTAGCAGATGGGGGATGACTAATAGGAGTCTGATTTACACTAGGTCTCAGGTTGAAGATACATGGTCTAGGAGGCTCAGGTTGACAAGTGATCGAAGATACATGGTCTAGGAGGCTCAGGTTGAGGAGTGATTGACAACTTTTAGAACCTGGCATCTATAGTATCCAATTTATTATTGATGCTTTCAAGACGTCCTAATATTTTTTGTAAGGTGGTTTCTAAATTAGGTTCCAATTTATTAATTGGTTGAGAAGACTCTATTTGGTATTTGGCTCCTAATCTAGTGGTCATGCAAAACTATAATGATTATTTTTTTGTTGAAAAGAAAGTAAGATGCAAACTAAACAAATGCAAAATGTAACTAATCCTAACCAAAAACAAAAGAAAAAAGAAAAAACATGGCTCTAATACCAAAAAGCTGATGCGAGATAAGGCTAGCTAACCTAGATCTAACTAACCACTAAGAAGATCAGTGATCAAAATTAATTAAAGTAATTAAAGTATGAAAATAGTAGAATTTAAAGCAAGTAAGAAAATTAACTAAGAGATCCATTCATGATTAAAGTCTGATCTAGGAAGCAACTCAGTCGGCATGGATAGATAAAAAATTTAAAAGTAGGATCGTTGGTCGTTAAGGAATGGCCGCTTGACTAGGTCTATCAAATCAATTAAATCGAATCTAAAAGAATAAAAGATTAGAAACTAGCACAAAAAAAAAAGTAAGTAGCATCGATTTTAAAATCCTAAACTAATCTATGAAAAGTTCTCACATCGCATGGGATATCTCGACTCTTGAGCAAGTGAGATCGGATCACAGGAGGGCAAGATGTCCAACTATAGATTCATAGCAAAGAAGACCAAAGTCTTCTAATCTGGAATCACCCAAAACAAGATAGTTAAGTACAACTTTAAAAAAATATCCTAAAATATAGTAAATATCCAAAATAACCCCAGGAAGCATAGAAGTCATCATTGAAGGGGCCGGGTTTTGCTCTGAAATTCATGCTTCTTTATGTTCGTGCAAACAAGGGCTCAAGGGATTAAACAGAGGCTGGGCTCGATTGCAAAACACCAGAGGCCCTGTCAGTGGTCGACGGGATAGGTCCACCATGGTTGGTCGGCCGAGTATTGGGGCTGGTGGTTGGTGGAGGATGTCGGTGGTGGGGTGGTTGCCAATAGCAGTGGAGGGTGCCATCGGACCTATCGGGAAGAGGCCAACCGATGTTGGCATCGATGGAGAATAAGGCGAAGGCATCGGGGCCGTAAAACATGGGGCCAACTGGGATCAACTCGAGGAAGTCGAAAATAGGAGAGGGAGAAGAGGGAAAGGGGTCATGGCTAGAGGGAAAAAAGGATGGTTCGAAGGGTGGGGTTTGTAAAACCCTCTCGGGTGTGGGGTTTGGGTCGACGGTGGATGCAATGGAGGATGGAGGCAGTGCTCACAAAGGTGGCTGGAAGTTCGGTTAGGAAGATGGATGATGCAGGGCTCGGAGCAAGTGGTGTCGGGTGTCGAGAAGAGGTGCGGTGCGATGGTTGTGGTAGAGGGAAGTTGGTTGGGAGCGGAGGTATGCTGTGGTGGTGGGTAGTGTACGGAGTGGCGAATGGCGGCTCAACATGAAGGTGGCAGTGTGGCAGATGCAGTGGTGACGAGGGAGTGGTCGAATAGGGTAGCTTAGGCTGGGATGGCGGCCTGGGGTAGCTAGAATAGGGAGGGAGCTGGGTCACCAGGACTTAAGGGAGAAAATTAGTTGGGAAGAAGAAGAAGAATAGAAGAAGAATTAGGAGAAAAGAAAGGAGAAGAGAAGAAGAAGAAGAGAGGAAGAACACTCGGGAGGGGAAGAAGCAAGGTTCAATTTCAATTCTGTTCTCCCCTTCTGATTACAAAAGAACCCATTTATAATGGGCTTAACAAACCATAATAAAATTAACAAATTTACAACAAACTAAAGTTATCCCTAACAAACTAGTTCCACCTCATGCTTTAAAATACATGCATGAGTTAGAAAATGAAAGAAAAATGCATCCAATTCCCAATACACCCATTTATATACCTAGATAAAATAATAAAAAATATATGAAATACATGTAAATCTATATCTAAAATCATACTCTAGGTGATGTCTTCATCACAACTTATATGGCATATAATGATCTACACTCGATAAACATTGTCATCCTATTTAACAATATATCATTTGATCGTGAATAGCTTTAAAGACTAATCGATAAATCCTCTCTTTATCGAATCTATATAGTCCTAAGAACTTCATCATAACGTAGGAGTTTACTAAAAGATATAAATTTATGATGAAAAATGCTAGAATAAATATTTTATTTATTAATAAATTATTTATATTTATAAAATAGCATAACTATCAATAGATTGATAATTTATTTTGGAACACATTTTTCAATATTATGAATTGATTGTTGTCCTCTAAATCATCAAGATTAAATACAAAATCAGCTTTAACTTCATTGAATGGTAGATCAGCCATATTCAAAGGAGCTATCACAAGTTTTTCATCAATAAGAAGCTCGGTCAATGTTTGTTCTTTCTCTTGAAAAGCTTTCTCTTTATATAGATCTGAATTATTGTCCATCTCTAGTCGGGTTAGTATATCATATACATCTCTAGGTATTATTCTTTGTATGACATGCCAATCATTTTGATATTTCAGACCCTTTAAATATATTACTTATTTCACTTTAGTTGCTGATAAATACGGCTCATTCTAGTATCATATTCGTGCAAAATTTACACTGGTAAAGTATGGATCGATATGAATACCAATTTCTTTATTGCTTATATCCCACCATTCATACCAAAATAAGAATACCAAACTTTTAGACTAATACTTCAGTTCTATAATATCTATCATATACCAAGATATTCAATCTCCTCTTCTTCTTCATATCTCTTATTGTAACAATCCCACTATTCTCGGTCCGTCTTTGCATCTCAAGCTCTCTTGTATAAAATCTCATTCCTCCAACGATACAGGATGCATAGTAATTAACCCTTCAATCGAGGCCACATGCTAAATCATATAACTCATCGATCACACCCTCTTCTTTATTGAAATACTTAGATTTCATCTACAATATAGCATAAAAAATTATGTTGGTTCAAGTAATTAATTATATAATTATAAAAACATAGCATAATACTAGTGAAACTTACATGGTCTCCAAATCATTTTGCAATTTTCTTCCTATGTCGATCATCAACATTTATATTATTCTCCCTGGATAGTATATTCTTGTGCTCACTGCAATAAGTTATGATTTTTAATTTTATATCAACATAAAAAAATTAGTTAGAATACTAAAATTACTCTAAACTAGTATTTAATTAAATCTTTAATTTCTTCATAATTATTTAGAATATAAAAGTGTGCCTTGGATAGCTCATTCACATCCATAAACTTATATCTTCTTCCATCCATGGGTCGAACCATTTGTTTAAATATAGACAGTGTCGGTTCATCATCATCCCATTCACGGTCTGTGTTACGATCTACATGATTGAATCTTATTTCAATATCATTAAGATACATCGTGCAAAATGTGAAACACTCCATAGCTATGTATGCTTCCGCTATGGACTCTTTAGGCCATGCCTTATTACACACATACTTTTTTAGGATATACAAGAATCTACAAATAAAAAATAATTTAAATTTAACCAATACATTTACATCTGACAATTGATATTTCAAAGAGATTATGATGTATTTATCTTTCAATAGGATACATCCATCGATAATATACCAGGCCAGCTAGAAGAGCTTTCTTTGGAAGATGAATAGCCAGGTGCACCATAACATTAAAAAATGATGGTATAAAGATTTTTTCTAACTTACAAAGAATGAGCACAATATTTTTCTCAAACTTCTTAATTAAGTTAATCTTCAATTTTTGGCAACATAGTTCTTGAAAGAACACTCCCAACTCAATCAATGCTGCTTAAGCATCACCACTCAGATAGCCACACATCACCATAGGAAGCAAGCGCTGCATGAGTCATGACTTCTCATGCCAGAGATATCGCCATCATTATTGCCAATACACCGTGATACATTTGAAACGTAAGCACTAAAAAATTTTATGGTTTTGAATCATTCACATAAACTCTTCTTCTTCTTTCTAAATTGTGAATAACATGCAGATGGCATAAAAAAGTTATTACCTCAATAAACTAAATGCAACTCTGGCTGGATTCCCATTTCTTGCAAATCAAGATGAGTTTTTAAATTATCTTTTATTTTTCTTGCGATGTTCAACATTGCACCAATGACATTATCACAAATATTCTTCTCAATGTGCATTACATCGAGGTTATGATGAAGTAGTAGCTGCTTCCAGTATGGTAGCTCAAAAAATAGGCTTCGGTTTATCCAATTTAACTTAGCCTCAGTACGGTTCTGCTTGTGAGTACCTGATATTTTTTTAAAAATTTATATTTCTAATGGTTTGAAGTTGTTTTAAAACTTTTGCTCCACTAAACTCCTTAGGTGGCGGACATCGATCAGACTTACCATCAAAGTATTGGTTATAACGGATTCTCTAAGAGTGATTAGTAGGTAGAAACCATCGATGACCCATGAAGCAGATTTTTCTTCTTTGCTTTAAATCTAAGGAGGACATATCCTTATTGCATATTGGACATGCCAGATATCCTTTCGAACTCTACTTAGATAAGTTTTCATATGCAAAAAAATCATTTATGGTCTATAAATTCGATGCATGCAACTTAAAATTTTTTCGATTGATAGAATCATATGTCTATACTCTATTTTTCCATAGCTCCTTCAGATAATCGATTAAGGGTCATAGATATACATTAATTTTATTACCTAGTGCTTTCAGACCTAGAATCAATAGTGACATAAAAATAAATAGCTCTTTCATGCATTTCCAAGGTGGTACATTATATACAACTAGTATTATAGGCCACATGCTATAGGAAGTACTCAAATTGTCAAAGAGATTAAATCCATCCATCGCTAGACCATGCTGGATATTGTGTGGATCACTCACAAGTAGCGGATGCTTTGCATCGAAGTCTTTCCATACTACAAAATCAGCCGAGTAGCTAAGTATGTTCTCCTCCAAAACCTACTGCTCATGATGCCATCTCATTTCTTTAGCTGTCTTTATGGACATATACAATCTTTGAAGTCTTGGAATCAATAAAAAATACCTCAAAACCTTATAAGGTATATTCTTTTCATTCTTATTATCGATTTTGTTCCTAGACTCACCATATTGTGGACATTCACTTGCTTGTTCATTCTTCTTATAAAATAATATACAATCATTTCTGTAGGTATGTATAGGAATATAGCCAAGTTTCAATTTTTGCATGTTTGTTTTTGCTTCAAAATATGATTTTGAAAGTCTCGATCCATTGGCAAAAGCTGCTTTAATCAATGCCAAATTTTGATAAAATGACTTCTAACTCCATCGGTTCATAGTTTTAATATGAAATAATTTGATCAAAAGCTTTAATTTGGAGAACTTTATACAATTTGGGTAAAGTGGCTCTTGTGCATCCCTTTCAAGCTTTGCAAACTATTTAGAAGTCTCTTCTACCTCATTAATATTGTGTTTATGATCAGAACAACCTTGAGATGCACTAGTACTCCTGGGTACATTTAAGCTAACATCCTAATGTAAATTATCCAATAGTAAACCTATATCGCCATGCTCGATAGGTTCAACAGCATCACTATCATCTTCAATATCATCATCGTCACACACAACTTCATTCGGATCACCCTCCCAATGCCATATCTATCGAGTATATTTCTTGTCCATATCATAACATAGTAGATGCTCCTCAATAAGTGATATGTGATGATATACTATATTGACACATCTTTTGTATAGATACTTTATTTGACTGGCACTATCAGCCTTAAACCGTGCAAATTCAATAAAATCTCGAACACCTTTTCGATATTCAGGTAAGAAAATACCCCTGACATTAATCAAACTTTTGTCAATATCTATTTGACAACAAAGAATAATGCTTAATGAATCCTAACTCCACCAACTCCTTCCTAATAGGTGTGGTCCTATCCCTTTAAAAAATGCATCACTTTTATTGTTGCCATAGCTTTATTCTTTGTTCCATATCTAAAAAAAATTTGGTAGCATCTCCTTATAGTTCTCCAAGTACATGATATAGATGGATCATATTTTAACCACATCTAATATGTACCCAGAGAATAAATAAGATAACTGCGATGGAATTTTTCATAATAGAACAAAGAACACCATGACAATAATAAAAAATTGATACATTTCTAAACTATCCAAATTGGGGCATTCAAGAGCCATTCATTGAGTCCATTTTGGAGACCCTAAAATTGACTCTTGAATAAGAGTCTAAGGTTACATCAATGCATGCATTAAATCATTACCATGTATCTCTATATGGAAATAAAGAGATGTATTCAGATCCTGACCTCGATTCAATTTGGATCATGAACCAAATCCCAAATCAAATCCCAGATAGGATCCCAGAATGGATTTCTTCCATATATAGATGTATTTGAATCCCGACCTCGATTCAATTCAGATCATGACCCAATTCCCAAATTGGATCTTGAATAGGATCCCAAAATGGATTCCGACCCAAATTCTGACCTTGATCTGACCCGGATCATGATTCGAAACCCAAGTTGGATCCGAGATCAGATTCCAAATTACGATTTCAGAGCGCAGGGATTGCAAGCGGATCCCAAACTGAATTGCTGATCTGGATCCCGACATTGATCCGATCTCAATTCGAATCCCAACCCCGATCATGGATTAGATCTTGGACCGGATAGTTCATGTGCATTAAAAATTAAAACCTTTGGCTAATCCTAATTAAAATATTAAATCATAATCATAAGAAAATATAGGAACTAAATAAGTAAACATATTAAATTATAACAAGTAAAAGCATAAAAGTTATTTTAAAAACCTAAATATTTTATTATAAAAATTAATTTATTTTTAAATATTTTATTTGATTTTATTTATCAATCTATTTTTTAATAGTTATTATTATTTTTATTATTCTTATAAATAATTATTAGCTTTTAAAAAATAATTATTTTTTTGAAAATAGATTATCTTTCTCCTGCGAGTCGATAACCCCCTCCCCATAGGTCCCACCACCACATCCGGCCAATCACCACCACCACCACCCCCGCAGCCCCATCTGACTCGTCACCACTGCCCCTCCACCCTACCCTTACAGCGGCTCTCCACCCACCACCCCATGGGGCCCCCACCCTTGCAATGCCCCTCCACCCCTAACCCCTTGCAGTGCCCTCGCTCCCACCACTCATGGCCCCATCCGAATCTCGAACAAGATCCTAGACCAGGTCCTAGATCGAATCTCGATCCAAATTCTGACCTCGAACTAACATGAATCATCACCCAAAACCCAAGCTAGATCTGGGATCGAATCCTGGATTGGACTCCAAGCTGAATCCTGGATCGAATCCTAACATAGATCCTGACCTTGATCCAATCTCAATCCGGATCCTAGACTGGATAGTTCATTTGCATTAAAAATTAAAATCTTCAGCTAATCCTAATTAAATTTATTAAATCATAATCACAATAAAATCTAATAATTTTAAAAATTATAACAAGTAAATTATTTTTAAAAATATTAAATTATAACAAGTAAAAGCATAAAAATTATTTTAAAAACCTAATAATTTTTATTATAAAAAATAATTTATTTTTATATATTATAAAATATTCTATTTGATTTTATTTATCAATCAATTTTTAAAAGTTATTATTAGTATTTTAAATAATTATTAACTTTTAAAAAATAATTATTTTTTAATAATAAGTTATTTTCTCCCTCACGAGCTATAACTCTCCCTCCCCTCGGGTCCCCTAGCCTACCTCTTGGTCCGTCATCACTACTTTGCCCACACCACCCTGCGGCCTCGCCACGCCTTCACAGCACCCCTCTGCTCACCCGATCCCCCATGGCCCTCCCCACGATTGCGGTGCCCCTCCGCCCCCACGCCCCCTCCAGCACTCGCCTCGCCGCCTTCCGGATTCCACTTCTAGCCTCCACCCAACTCCATTACAATTGCTTGCCTAACCCCCCATGTAGCCCCCACCTAGCCTACCTGTCCCACTGCTCCCACCGCCTCATGGTGCTTCGCGCTCCATCCCCCACCCTCATGGTCCCGTACCCTCAACCATCAAACACCGCCTCCACCCCTTATGAACCCCCTTTTCGCCCCATCCCCATCCGGTCCATGCTAGTCACCACTACAAACATATACCCTAGCTAAACATTGAGGGCCCTTCACCTAGTCGCGGAGCGTCTTGGAAGAAATCTGCCGGTGTGCAGCGTGACACCAGACAGTATTTGTTAGTAGGTGGTTTTTGCTTTGCCGTGCTGTGGGTGGTTAGAGTACGAGAGGCACCCTGCCACTCTCGCGGGAGACTAGCCACCTCTATACAGTGGAGCTGTCTCATGCCCCTTTGGCCTCACCGAGAGTGCATTCGCGAAGATAAAGTGCCACCGAGAATGTGCAGGGAAGACGAGCACTGGCAAGTTTGGGTGTGGCGTGAATGGGACGGTAGAGAGATGATTGAGAAAGATCAACTTATTTATATATGCACTCGAGTGTGTAGTAGTAATATCGAAGTGATGTGTAGTGCTATGCGATGGCGTTCACTTGGGTGGGGGCAGGTGGGTAATGCAGCATATGGCGATGAGGGGAGGGCGCGATCGTAATGAAGCTATCGTTAGGTGGGGGGGAGTATGCAGAGATAGGTGGGTGATGGTTGAAAAATGCAAGCCCAGAAGATGGGGAGAGAGAGAGAAGAGGAGAAGAGAGGGTTTCCAGAGAGGCTGAGTGGATTTAGTAAAGAGAGCAATGGTCGAAGGTGAGGATATTTAAAAGACTTTCTAAGCAATAAAATTTTATTGGCTAAAATCAATTATTTAATGCATGCCAAATAATTTTATATCGCTATAAATCTGTTCAATTATTTTTTACTAAAAAATACTTACTTCTAAAAAATATAAAACATTAAAAAAACTTATTTTAATGATAGAAAAATGATATCAATCTGAAGGGAAATCCTGTTTCCCGGTCTGGTGTCGTCCGATCTGAATCAGATCAAGAGATATATTAAAAAAATTTTCTTGATGATCGCCAATCAGATCTTGCATATGTTTTCAGATTTGACTCTTATTTATTTTAATAAAATAAAATAAATTACGGATAAATTAAATCAATTTAAGTTTACCTGATTTGGTAATCTATTACCCTGTAGATGATCCCTGATTGCATGGCGAGGTTCTGGATCTAGCCACGCAAGGCCTGGCCTCAATCGGTAATCCACTCAGGTTGGATCTGGAGATCTCTATCTTTCTTCTATCACGCACGTTTCTTCCAAAAATCAGTCTGAAGTCTATCGGTACCGGATCTTCCATGAAATCTTTTGAGCATCTAGAGAGCTAGTTCGCAGTCGTCTTTGGCATTGCTAGCAGCGGCAGTCTTGCCCTTTTGATGCCTGTTCGCTTTGATCTGAATCCGCACCAACCAAATCCAAAACACCTTTTGGACGTGGAGAGCAAGGGGAGAAGAAGCTATGGCATGGAGGGATGAGGGAGAGAGGCAGCCTTGGGCGTGGGGTTTTCTCAATTGAATTGCATTGCATCTGAGTTGGCGCAGGGTCTTTTTATAGACTAAGCTGATCCAACTCCTCTTCCCCAACCAATCACAACCCTTTGTGAAATCAGATCTAAGATCTGGATTGGGAATAGACGACCCCTGGGATCCTCGTTAGAGGATGCCTAAGACTAGTCAAAGTTGGTTCTTAGAAGAACTCTAATTGGAATCCAAAAAGGAGATGGAGTCCTTGTCCAACAAGGACTCCTAGGGTCCTCCTACTTGGGCTCACGCACCTTGGCGTGCGCCCTCTTCCTTGCGAGGTTCTGGCAAGGGGACAGGCCCCCACCAGCTCTCCAATAGGTGCATGACATTGTGGTCAAAAGTCAAAGGGTCAAGGTCAACGTTTGACCATCAAAGGATAGACTTTTGACCAAAGTCAGAAGAACAAAGAAATGGCAGTGACCAAAAATGGCAGATAATGTCTTACAAATAAGACAACCTATTCTGCTTGGACAACCTCCAGTCAGACCCATATGAAGGCCTCTGATTGAGCACAAACTCTTTTGGCTCAGAAGCGGACAACTTATTAGATAGCAAAAGAAGAACGTTAGGTTCAATCGAGTGCTAGCCGAATTTTTTGAAACTAATTGAATCTCATTCCGATCAATTGAACTAGATCAGTTCAATTGATGATCACAGATTCTAACCCTTGTTTGTGTGACCCAGTTAGATTCAGTTTTATGGTAATGGATATGTCATGATCTCTATCATCGACAGTCATCGAAACAACTCTTTCGATGGATCAGAAACTCTTCTGATTCGGATAACAGCTAGAATGATCCCGGATCATCTAATCATCTAAATTGCTCCCAAAATCCAGCCAGTGAAACAGCCTAGCAGTATATTGGTGGCAACCCATCGCAGAGTGAATGCGACCTCTTGGTGCAGCTATCTGTGTGATTCAGTTCTTTCTATCTTGAGCCCCGATCAAGATTAGGGTTTAAAGGTAAACTCGTTCAAACCCTAGTCTCTGTCATAAGAACAATGTAATCATTCGATTTGAGTCCAATGTGAAAACCAAAATAAAACTCTTTCTATTATTTTTCACCTGCCGCCATGGCCATGGGCTGTCCAGGGACTTGATTCTCACTGTCTATCATAGGCTATGCTTCCTCCTACCACCGAGGTAGATAGATCCATCTTGATGCAAATCCAGTTCCTACAATGAACATCCTTATAGCCAACAATACACCCTCAGGGTTCAATATGGCTAGGAGACCGAGTAATGTGTAGTCAAACTATAACACACCTCAAGGTGAACTGCCGATGCACTTTCAGTAAAGAACCAACACACTACTCATGATCGAGTCAGTCATGACGAGAAGGTAGACTCGCCTAATGACTACTCGAGGTTGGTCACCTCAGTGCGCCCCTCGATTCTCTACGAGTACCCTATACTTTCGCGTCCGATTGTCCTCTCACACCGTAGACCCAAACTCATCTACTAAAGAACAAGCGATGTACACCAACCTTCCGGAATCAATCACCAATCTCGTGATGATCCTATGGTCGGAAAGCTGTTTATGAGTTAATAAATATTATTCATGTCTTAAATTTTCAAAACTCTTGAAAATATGAATTATCATTAACCATTTAAACTCAAATAAGGATGTACCACAACAACTAAATACAGCAAGTGTGATAGTAAAATAAACCCAATTTTATCTGATTATAGTTCAAAATTTATATTTTGCCCCTAAAAGTGTAGTTTACAAGTGTCAGCCAAATTCTTGGCCTTTCCAGGGCACATAATATCTTAAAAATCTCTCACTTATCCTAAAGCAATTGGCTACAGTCTAAGGTCCCATCTTTTCAAAGTGGGCTTAGATCTCTATTGTCCCCAACGGCTTTGTTAAGTGGGTCTGCCAATTATTCTGCGGAGTTTTGACTTCTCTTGCCTCACACGTAACCTTTCTCAAGGTATCGTGGAGAGATGATATCAGCCGCTCAAATGTGGCTGGACTTCTGGTGGAGACCTCGGCTCCTCCTATAGCAAGGGCTAAATGGCGCATTGTTGTCGCAGTTAAAAGAGGAAAAATGGCCTGAATGGCATTACTCCGAATTTTGCAGCCAAACTTCTTGTACAAAACACTTCCTTTTGCAGCCTCTGTGCAAGCTATATTATTCTTGCTTCCCATGGGTGAAATCTGCTATCCACACGCAAGTTTTGCTTGGAACTTCTTCCACTGACAGCTCCACCATTGCACACAAACAGACTTTCCAGATGTCGACTTTCGATATCCATATAATCAGACTTTCCATGAAGTCCCCGAGTCTTGTGTATCCTTAAACTTGGGAAGTTCTCCATTACCAGAAGATAATAATCATATCCTTAGTTTCTTCTCAAGTACTTAAGATACATTTCACAGAAGTCCAGTGTTTTCTTCAATTTGGATTTTGACTGATATCTCTTGTGACACTCAACAGCATGGGCTACTATCAGGTCGTGTTAACATAGCATGACAACAACATGAGGCTCCCATTGCCAGAAGCATAAGGATCTTGCTCATGCATTCCTATTTCCTCAGGTGTGCTGGGGCAGCAGATCTCTTGAAAAGATGAATAACCATGTTCTGGAAAAGGTTATTAAGCCCTCTTTAGAGTTTTCCAACTAAACCTCTTTAGTACTTCCTCTATGTACATCTTCTGTGAAAGTCCTAAGCATCCTATTTCGGTCTATCCCTATAGACCCTTAATTCCTAGAATAAAGGATGCTTCACCTAGGTCTTTCATGGAAGGAATTCCTTGGACCAAACCACAATCTTGACTGATGTCAACATGGGGAAATATTCATTCCCAATAAGGAGGATGTCAATCCCGTACAAAATATGAAGGAAGACAAACAGCGCTCCACTGACCCTTTTGAAAAATACAATGGTTCCTCTTCAATTTATTGAATGAAACCCAAAACTTTTTGATCACATCATTGGAACACGAGTGTTCCAGCTCCAAGATGCTTGCTTAAGTCCATATATGGAGCCTTTTGCAGCTTTGCAAACCTTTGTGATCATTTTCACTGGATGGTGAAACCTAGCGTTTGGTTCCCATTAATGGATTATCATCTTGTGCGCAAGATGATGACTCCATTTAGAATGTCCATTGGATTCATGTCACCGTCTTGCCCATATGATAATCAATCGAAATAGGCTGCAGACAGTAAAGCAATGTGGGGATCCGCGCGATTTGTAAACCATAGCTTTCACCTACTAGGGAGAAAAAGTGGTATCAGAAGACGTAGTCCCAGAGTGGTCCTTCAACGGTGTATACTTCACTCAAGCCTTTTGCCAACCTGCAGTCCTAGCCTTGAATGTCGTTCACATACATTCCCATCTGCATGCCGAATTCTTTCCTCCTGAAAGATCCATTTTACACCCAATAGTACTCCATTAAAGCGCTTATTAAGTGGATCTACCAAGGTCCAGACTTGGTTTTAGTGCATCGATCATCTTCTTGACTTTATTTGCCCTCAAGCCATTTGTTCCTCGGAGATCGATATTGGGATATTCGCCTCGTTGTAGATTTGGGATCATCAGAAACCATGAGCCACCATTATCTATGAGGAACATTTCCTCTACGTCCTCTGAAATAATACCTTAAGTATCTTTTCAGGGGGATGGGAAACTCCTTTCCGATTCTACACAGTGTGAAGGAGGTGATGTGTCTATTGGCTCAAACCTGATTTTTGGTTTCCACTTGGTCCCTTAGCTCGTTCCTGCTTGTGAGACTGTTCTCAAATCAAAGCTTTGGATCTTGTTTTCCCAAATTGCGCTGGATCACTTGCATAAGACTTTTTTTCCCAAGGAAAGAATTGCATGTTGAACTCCAATCACATTGTGGTCCTCTTAGAAATGTAAAAAATAGTATCCTAAATGAACTCTTTTGGAAAATATTCCTAATGAGATCGATGCTCCTAAGGACCTATTAACTCTAACTTGTTCCCGCTTGTTGCTCCTTTTGAAATAGAGCCGGACCAACCCCTAAGTTCTGATGAATGACCAGACTTGGTTTCCTTTACCGTGCCCCTTATCTCTAAGTGTGGTAGGAAACCGATTTAAGAGGGAACCCTATTCAAAAGTAAGATTAAATTGAAGTTTAATAATGAAATATCTCCAAGAAGAAATCAAGGTGAGGTCAATGTGAATAACCTCATCCATGGATCGAACCATATCCAATAAGTCCCGATTTCACCTCCGTTCCCTGAAAACTCCGTATGAGTTGAGTATCCCTTGTGGAGTCCATTGGAGAGAAACTATGCCATTTTCCTTAAGATAGTCCTAGGAATTCTCGGCTAAGGTATTCACCGTCCCTCGATCTGGAATCGAAGAACCGTTATGATGGGTTTTTTCAATTTGTTTTTCTACTTCATGTCTGAATTCTTTTGAAAGCTTTTCCATAAGCTTTCAAGATTTGGTGTCTTCATCAAGATACACATCTACCCATACCTAGACAGATCTCGGTAAAGTTTAATGATAGTTAAGACAAAAATTGCCTCTAGCTGGCACATGAATGGGTCCGCATGACCATCCCAGTAGTTGTACTAGGGGCAAGGAGAGTCTGTGGCCCTCTGCCCCATGTCCACAAAAGGGAGTTTTTAGTCCATTTTGGGCCTTGGAAGACAAGAAGTTCACAAGTTGGAATAGTGATCTCAGAAAGTTCAGATGGACTTAATAAGCCCATTTTTCTCCAAATTTTTTTATCCTATCTTCTGCTGATAAATGACCTAATCTCAGGTGCCATATGATTATCTTCATTTGGGGAGCTAATCCGCTAGGTCGTTTGGTATTCACAATTTTGCTCGAATAGTTTTAAGAACAGGTACATCAATATGCAACTGATAAAAGACCATTGTAAAACAAGGAAACCATTGCAAATTTATATTTCTTTTCAATAAAGAAATGTTACAAAGGTCCTTAAAGAAGGTGAAATCACATAACCTTCTTATGTTGCTAAGCATGAAACAGAGATCAAATTCCATGCTGGCTGCAGGCACAATTAAAACAGTCTTTTAAAAACTAAGTCTAAACCAGATGGTAAACGAGAGAGGTTAATGTTCCCACGGTCTATAGACTGCAGCAACTCTGCTCCTATTACCCCCAGAGTGGCGTAGGATCATGTCTCCATCCCTCAGCCTCCTGCTATCTCAAGACCCTGCCATTAGAAGTGCACAGATGAGCACTACAAGAACCAGAGTCAAGCACGCTCAACTTGATGCAGGAAGAAACCGAAGGTTAGACTCAATAACGAGCCATCACCTCCAAAGGACCTTTCCTTCTTGTTTCTGTCAGGGTGGCCAGGTAAAGTAGGACAGTTCCGCTTTCCTAATGGCCGTCGTTGTTGCAATGGAAACCACTTTCCTTTGCCGATCGGCCTTTTTCTTCGATTCTGCTTCTTTTCTTCCTTTGATCCTTCACCTTTTGCTTGTTTCACAGACTATTCCTCTTTTTGGTCTTTCCCATTCAGACTTTCTTTGGAAGAAGTCCATTTCCATAGCAAGAACTAGCCTTTAGAGACCTTTCATAGAAAGGCTCAGCGGTAAACCCAGCATAATTCATTAAACCGGCTAAGGAATTCTGAAAGTTTATGCAATGTGGTAATTCATGGATGTTGCCCATATGCATCAGTCCAAAGGATTTTGCAGAATAAATATCGTCTGCAGATCCAAGTCCACTTCACATCGAGCCTTCTCAAAGGCTCTTCCATGTTCTTGATCATTTGTCAGACAGTGATCTTGAACTGACTGCCCATCAGCGCATCTTAGCCCTTAAAAAGTCATTTTGGTGACTTGATAGTTTGGCTGCGCGCTCTTGTTCACCAAACATCCTCCTGCAAGGTTGAAGACCAACATTTGTGCGAGCAGTCCCGATATTCTCATGGTTGGCACTGGAGCTTATCATCAGGACATCGAGGCCCAACATGTAGTATCTGGCCTTATTGTCTTGTCAGTCCCTATTTTTCCCAGAAGACGCTCGTCTTGTTAAGGTGGATGGACCAGCCTGGTAAAAGGTGGAGGGTTTTCTGGTCCAAAAAATAATGTGTTACCTTCTCTGACTCAAACAATTTTGTGGTTCCTAAAGCCAATCCTTTATAATTGGGTCCAGTCAGTCTATGTGTGTCCAGGATAAACGTGCCCAATGGATTTTGGGACGCAGATATTTTCTCTGATAGAGACGTCAAAGATTCTAGTTCAGATAATGTTAATTTTTGACTTGACCAATTTATTTATGAGAAATTTTATTTTTAAACAAATTAGCTCCCACTATTTTCTCGGATCCCTACACTCCCTCTGTAGAGATGCGAAAAATCTCCACGATTGATGATTTCTAGTGGGTGGTGCGGTCTCACCAACTGACTCATCACCTCACCTAACAGTTATTGGTGATGGGTTAGCCAATGAGTGAACAACTCTTGTTCAATGATTCTCTAATCATGGTGCACCCAAACTTGGTCTCTAATTCATGAATCTCACCGTATCCGAAATATTGATCCACTCCTTAGTTAAGTCAGACCCACCATTTGCATGAGACTTGGGTTCCTAATTGGGTCTCTCACCATATCCGAAATATTGAGCCCAACTCCATCCTTCCAGCCCATAGCATCCAATGCCTAATAGACATGGTTGCGTCTTCCCGGTGCAACTGAGCCACTGTATCCAGCCGAGAACAATCAACCCCGGGAAGGGCCCGCACATCTACAATGGTGGAAGACCTTAGACTTAATCTTTTCTTAGGGAGAATTGATTCAGGTCTCATTTAAACTAGACTTGGCTTAGTCATAACAATTATGACTAACCTAGTGGCATGGGTTAGCTCGGATTATTGACCACCTCAGAATCAGAACTGTGTCAACAGATATGGCCAGGTAAGTGAGACCGGTGGAAGGAATATGCCATTAACTCGCACAAGAACGCATTCAGGTCGAGTAGCTTCCAATTAAAAACCAGTCGGTCGTCTATGCCAAACTTACCTTAGACACCAAATTGTTGAGTCAGAACCAATTGGGTTAGCCTACAATCCAGACTCTAACATCTGAGCCTAATTAGGTCTTGCTTGATCGTGACTCGATCTTGACCCAGACTTAATCCTATTAGGCTGGTCAATTTAAGCATTGTTGATCCCATCTAACCAACTCTTGATTCGGTTTGATCAACCGCTTAGACCTAATTGAGCTACCCAAGCCCGAACCCAGTATTATGAATATGTCTTAGATCTGAAATTCTCAATTTTAGACCTAATTAATATTCCATAAACTTAATTCTTAATTAAGTTGGGTTCATAAACAAAATATGCACAATAAATCCTAGGATTTCAGGATCTAGGGTTTTGCAGAAAGTAAGTTTTGGATTTCTGATTAAGGACGAACACGCAGCACCCCTACACATCATAAGAACACCCCATCGAATGGAAAGAGAGGGCCTTTAAACCCTTCTTCGTTCTTATGACCGGACGGCCAAGAGGAACGCCTTAATCAGGAACATGTAAATCTACAAAACAGTTATAGATCTATATCATATATCTCATATACAAATTTAGATCTAATCAAGGCATATTTTGCATACATCTCATGTATCAAATCATGCATGTTTTCAGATCTAAATTATCTCATAATAATCTAAAAAATTAGATTTAAATTGATCTAATCAAAATAAATTCTAATCTAGATAATTATGTAGAACTATTCTACAACTAGTCTAGACATGCATCAATCATATCTCATATGATATTTAAAATTAAATAATTTTTATTTACTGTTTATTTAGATGTTATTATAATACTTATAATATCAGAAAAATAGTAAATAAGAAGATCTAAAATATGATTTAATCAGATTAAATCAAAGACATGCAAAACTATTCTATAGAACTATTCTATTCTAGAACTAGTCATGCATATCTTCTTAATCTTAGATCCAAATCATTTAATTTTAATTTTTCTGATTTCAGATCTGATCACATCTCATGTGACATCTGAAATCACTTTATTTTCTAATTAAAATAAAATTAAAATTAGATCTAAACAATTTAGAACCATGGCTCTGATACCAGTTGAAGGGAAATCCTGATTTCCCGGTCCAGGTTCGTCCAGATCTGATCAGATCAAGAGATATATTTCAAAAAAAATTTTCTTGATCCCAATCAGATCTTGATATATTTCAGATCTGATTCTTATTATTTTAATAAATAAAATAAAATAAGATAAATTAAATCAAATTTAATTTACCTGATTTGGGTAATCCTATTACCCTGTAGATGATCCTGATTGCAGCGGAAGGTTCTGGATCTAGCCACGCAAGCGCCTGGCCTCTACCGGTATCCACTCGGGTTGGATCTGGAGATCCTCTTCTTCTCTATCACATCTCCAAAAATCAGATCTGGATCTGATCTGGAGGATCTTCAAAACTCCTTTTGAAGATCTGCAGTCGTCCTTTTGCAGCAGCGCAGCCTTCTTGCTTTTGATCGCCTTTCCTTGATCTGAATCGCACCAACCTAAGTCCAAAACTCTTTTGGACGTGGAGAGGAAGGGGAGAAGAAGCTATGGCATGGAAGAGGAGGGGAGAGGCAGCCTTGGGGCATGGGGAATCTCAATTGAATTGCATTTGCAATCTGAGTTGGGCGCAGGGTCTTATTTATAGACTAAGCGTGATCCAACTCCTCTTCCTCCCAACCAATCACAACCCTTTGTGAAATCAGATCTAAATCTGATTGGTGGGAATAGAGACCCCTGGATTCCTCCTTAGAGGGTGCCTAAGACCAGTCAAAGTTGGTTCTTAGAAGAACTCTAATTGGAATCCAAAAAGGAGATGGAGTCCTTGTCCAACAAGGACTCCTAGGCGCCTCCTACTTGGGCTCACGCCACCCTTGGCGTGCGCCCTTCTCCTTGCCAGGTTCTGGCAGGGGGACAGGCCCCCACCAGCTCTCCAATAGGTGCATGACATGTGGTCAAAAGTCAAAGGGTCAATGGTCAACGTTTGACCAGTCAAAGGTAGACTTTTGACCAAAGTCAAAGAACAAGAAATGGCAGGTGACCAAAAATGGCAGGTAATGTCTTACAAATAAGACAACCTATTCTGAACTTGGACAACCTCCAGTCAGACCATATGAAGGCCTCTGATTGAGCACAAACTCCTTTGGCTCAGATCAGGACAACTTATTTATGATAGCAAAAGAAGAACGTTAGGTTCAATCGAGTGCTAGCACGATTTTCTTGAACCTAATTGAATCTCATTCAGATCAATTGAACTAGATCAGTTCAATTGATGATCACTAGATTCAAACCCTTGTTTGTGTGACCCAGTTAGGTTTAGTTCTTGTATGGTAATGGGATATGTCATGATCTCTATCATCGACATCATCGAAACTCCTTTCGATGGATCAGAACTCTTCTGATTCGAACAGCTAGAATGATCGATCATCTAAATCATTCTAATTGCTCCCAAAATCCACCAGTGACACCTAGCAGTATATGGTGGCAACCCATCAGAGCTGAATGCGAACCTCTTGGTGCAGCTACCTGTGTGATTCAGTTCTTCTATCTTGAGCCCCGATCAGATTAGGGTTAAGGTAAACTCGTCAAACCCTAGTCTCTGTCATATGATGTAATCATTCGATTCGAGTCCAATGTGAAAATCTAAATAGAAACTCTTTCTATTATTTCACTCTACCATGGCCATGGGCTTCTGGACTTGATTCTCATGATTATCATAGGGCTGCTCCTCTACCACCGAGGTAGATAGATTCCATCTTGATGCAATCCAGTTCCTACAATGAACATGCTATAGCCAACATACACCTCAGGGTTCCATATGGCTAGGAGACCGAGTAATGGTGTAGTCAAACTATAACACCCTCAAGGTGAACTGCCGATGCATCTCAGGTCAAAGAACCAGACACACTACTGCAGCATCGAGTCAGTCATTGACGAGAAGGTAGACTCCCTAATGACTACTCGAGGTGGTCACGCTCAGTGCCCTCGTTCTCTAACGAGTACCTATACTCTTCGCTCCGGTGTCTCCACACCGTAGACTCAAGACTCATCTACTAAAGAGAAGCGATCGTACACCAACCTTCCGGATCAATCACCATTCTCGTGATGATCCTATGGTCGAGAGCTGTTTATGAGTTAATAATGATTATTCATGTCTTAAATTTTTAACTCTTGAAAATATGAATTATCATTACCATTAACTCAAAGGATGTATCACAGACACTAAATACACATGTGTGATAGAAAATAACCCATTTTATTGATTATAGTTAAAATTATAATTTTGCCCCTAGAAGTGTATTACAAGTGTCAGCCAATTCTGGCTTCCAGGGCACATATATCTAACACCATCATCAATAATAATTATCTAAATAATAATTATCTAATTAACAAGATGTTGATTATTTATGATGAAAATTTTTTATCATAAATAATTATTATTTATAGTAAAAATAGTATTTACCTTGCAAATAATCAATTATTTATGATGGACATTTTCTATCATAAATAATTATCCTTAAATCACTAATTTAAATAAAATTAAATATCAATCTTTTTGTAATGATAAAATTTTATCATAAATAATTAATTATTTATGTTATAAATTCTATTTGCATTATAAATAATAAATTATTTATGATGAAAAATTTTCATCATAAATAATTATCCTTAAATTAATAATTTAAAAAAATAAAAGGGTGGACTATTTGGATGCACTATGCATGGCCGACATGATAGGATTGAGAGGCATGAGCATGTTTGCTGTTAGCTAGCCCATGGATAAATTAGTATTTTTTTAAAATTTTTTAAAAAATAGTATTTTTTAAAAAAATAATTTTTTTTAAATGTTATATATTTTTAAAATTTAAAGTTTATCTTTACTTATCATTATTCAGCTAATTATCATTAGAGTATCATCACAAAAGATTACTTTGATCTAGTAGCTCTGGCTATATTGATCAATAAAATTTGATTTCAATGGTTATAAAGGACTGCATCATGATTTGATAGATAAAAACCACTGGTGGATTTGAAAATTTGCAATGATGATCTTTATGATATTTATAGTACACTACCAAAATTTTACTTTAATCGAATATAATTATCAATTTAGTACAGGATTATTTGGATCATTAAATGAAAAATGAGTGATCAAAAGGCTAAATGGCATGTAATTATAAGATGACTCTTTTAGATAAATGATCTTTTCTAATAGTTTGATTGTTTATACGGTAGTGACTATAAAAAGCAAACTATGCATATATAAACTATCTAAAATAATATGTCTCTTAATAGACATTCATAAAGTTCTTAAGCAATTATACTTACACTTTTATAAAATCTACTTAACATAAATGATTTATATATATGGAGTTTAGATCTTATGATCAACATTGTACAGAAGATTAAAATAGTAGCATGGATCATTTATTTAAAAAATTATCTTATAATTAGATGTCATTTAGCTTTTTGATCACTTATTTTTTTAACGGTCCAAATCATTCCATACTAAATTGATAATGATAATGATGTCCGATTGAAAAAAAATTTTGATAGTGTGCTATAAATATCACAAAGATCATCGTTGTAAGTTTTTGAATTCATCGATAGTTTCTATCTATCAAATCATCACATGATCATTTATGATTATTAAAATTAAATTTTATTGATCGATATAGTTAGAGCTACTAGATTGAAGCAGTTTTTTGTAATGATACTCTAATGATAATTACTTGAATAATAAATAGTGAAGATAAACTTTAAATTTTAAAATTATATAATATTAAAAAAATAAAAAAAATATTTTTTTAAAAAATATTAATTTTAAGAAAATACTAATTTGCCCGTGGGCTAGCTAATAGCGAACATGCTCGCACCCCTCAACCCCATCGCATCGCTATGCATGGTGCATCTTTGCCTGTAGGTACAGATAATTCATCATCTTTTATTTTTTAAATTAGTAATTTACTATGAATTATTTGTGACATAAATTTACTATCACAAATAATATATTATTTATGACATAAATAATTTTTGTATCATAAATAATTAATTATTTATGATGAAAAATTTCCATCACAAATAATCCATCCTCTTTTATTTTTTAAATTAGTAATTTATGGTTGATTATTTAAGATAGAAATTTTTTATTATAAATAATTGATTATGTACAATAAAAATTATATTTGCATCATAAATAATCTATTATTTATAATGATAAATTTATGTCGCAAATAATCCATCCTCTTTTATTTTTTAAATTAGTAATTTTTGGTTGATTATTTATGATAAAAATTTTTCATCATAAATAATTGATTATTTATGATAAAAATTATATTTGCATCCTAAATAATCTATTATTTATGATGAAAAATTTTCATCATAAATAATCCATCCTTTTTTATTTTTTAAATTACCAATATATGATCGATTATTTATGATAAAAAATTTTCATCATAACTAATTAATTATTTATGACATCAATTTAATTTATATCATAAATAATTATTATTTGTAATAAAAAAATTTCATCACAAATAATCCATCCTTTTATTTTTTATGAAATTATCAATTTATGGTTGATTATTTTTGATGAAAAATTTTTATCACGAAGAATGGATTATTTATGTTGTAAATTATATTTACATCATAAATAATCAATTATTTATGATAAAAAAAATTTATCATAAATAATCCATCCTTTTATTTTTTTAAAATTTTTACTTTATGGTTGATTATTTATAATGAAAAATTTTATCATAAATAATAGATTATTTATGATGTAAATTATATTTACATCATAAATAATCAATTATTTATAATAAAAAATTTTCATCATAAATAATCTATCCTTTTATTATTTTAAAATTACCAATTTATGGTCAATTATTTTTGATGAAAATATTTTTATCATAACTAATATATTATTTATGATGTAAATTTACATTGTAAATAATTAATTATTTATGATGAAAAAAATTTTATCATAAATAATTGATTATTTACAATAAAAAAAGTTTGTCATCATAAATAATGATATTTACGATGAATAAATTTTTATCGTAAATAATTCCATCATAAAAGTCTAGTTTTCTTGTAGTGCCTCTCATCATGATGCAGTGGTATACAGTGTCTGGCCTTATGGATCATCCACATAAAGCTCTAGATCCCGATCAGCTCCTCTGAAGTGTTAGCTTTTCGTCGAAACCTTTGATGGCTGATTTTGATCGATCTCCTTCTTTCGATCATTGGGATCCTTCAGAAGACTAGAAGAGATATTAGGGAGGATGAGGAAGATTGGAAAGGTTGGTGGAGAGGTGATACTCACAGCTCTCATTCTCACTTCTTGAACCCTAGGATGAAACCCTAAGGTAGCACACAGCCAAAACCCTAAGCGCCCACTCTCTAAAATTTTCTCTTTGTAAAATCCAGGTTTCACATGCCCTAGGTTGGACCATCTATTGTAGGTGCCAATCTCATCATCAGAAGCTCCTTCATCCAAGAAGCTGAGGTTGAGCTTGAAAAATTTACCAATCATATTCTTCTGACAGAGCTCAAACCCCTTGATGAAAGACAACTAAATGAACTCAACCTTTATGTCCTTCATCTTTGAAGAGGCCTTGAATTCTTCTACCGCTTGAGCTTTCACCTCTCAAAGCTACCTTGAGACCTGCTCCTTCATCTCAGTAGCTTCAGCTTCGGCCTTCTCCCTCTTCTTAACATTTAGGCTCAGCTCCTTTACTTTTGCCAAGGCCTGCTCAGTGTTTTGTATCATCTCCTGGAAGCCCTTGACCTCGACCTTTTTTTCTTAAGGAGATGGTCGACCTCGGCTTTCTCCTCAAGGAGGCAACTGGTCTTAGCTTGATGATCTTCTTGAGCCTTCATCGCCTTCGACCTCATACAATTCATCACCTTAATATTGGCGATCAGTTGGTGACTCATCTACAAAAATAATAAAGCGAGTTACACAAATGAAGAAGCTTATAGATAAGTTAATCAAAAGAGAAAAACAAGGTGGTTACCTCAAGGAAGGACCTAAGAGAGTCTCGAGTATGCTGCTCATAGTCAGCATCGATAATTTTGTCCACAACCTCAACTAAGGTGCACCCATCGATTAAATCCTTGATAATTTCTTAGTTGTGGGAGGAGTTTTCTCCCAGATCCTCATTAGAACCATTTGACTCACTGGGATGGATCTTGCGCCTGACCTTCCTAGAGGCCATCTTCACCTTCTTCATTTCCGCCCCCTTTTACCTCTCAATGGGAGGCTCCAAAGTTTGGACTTTGGCTGGAGGGCTTGAGGACATTGGAGGTGTTGCAACCTTGATTGCAACAACAATCTTGGTATCAGCGGTAGTTTCGAGGGCGTCAACAATGCCAGCAAGTGCAGCGGAGCTTGCGACATTGACCTTTGCTCTTTTGGAAGCCTCACCGGGCACAACACCCTTCCTTTTGTGTGCTTGGAGCCCCTTGGAGCGCTGCTAAAGTTCACTCGCATCTATTTCTATAGTAAGGAATGAATCACAATTAGAAGGAAGGACAAGAAAGTAACTTATGAAATTAAGAAATATACCTACTGAATTGAAGGGGCTCCACCTTGATTGAATAGAGTTTATTCTTTTATGAGTTCGAATAGAAGGAGTTTAAATAGACGGGAAAAACCAGAGGTGGTTATGATTGCGAACCCTCCTCGGCCAGTCCTAATCTACCATGTGTCTCATCTATCATGCCAACCTCGATGCCTGATAGAATAATTTTAGCACCGTACATGGAGCTCTGCACTGAACAAGTTTTCAAAGGGACGTGTCTTTTCAAGTCATTCATCCATTAAGAAGCTTCGATGCCAGAGGAAAATAGCCAAGATTTATTCATCTCCCGAGAGCAGGAAAGCGGCAAAGGACTTCGACTGTTGCAACTTTTGTACTTCCTTCATTCAAACCTCGAACTTGGGAGTAGGGGAGACAAGTGTTGGAGGTAAAATTAGTTCTTGTCGAAGTCCTTGGCAGCTAACTTCCACTTTGTATGAATTTGCCAATCTTCTCAGCAACAATTCCTGACTGCAAAATTTATCAAGAGCATACTAAATCTGACCGACTGATCTTGAACAATAAAAAGAAGTACTATTTCATTAACTCTGCATCTTGGCTTAGGATGAATAATAGGATTTTTTAGTATTGAAGCCCTAACCCATCCAACCCTGATGAACAACAAATTTTGAGGATAAACGAACTCCATCTAGTCATGCTCCTTTCAGATTATCTTCTTTCAGCCAAACTCCTTCCAAATTAACTCTTTCTAGTTATGCTCCTTCTAGACTAACTTTTTTCAGTCGAACTCCTTCTAGTCGAATCACTTTCAGTCAGACTCTTTTCAAGATGAGCTCCTCCTAGTTGGTCATGGATCTGCTCAGTCTATGTCATGCCCATCAACTGAATTGGTTTAAAAAGACCTCATCATCAATGCAAATCCAGTTCCTAATCTAGAACACATGGTAGCTATTATGCAGACTACGAACCTTAGTGCTCCTTTGACCTACCTCAAGCTGATCCTAAACATCAAATGAACAACTTGGGGCAATTGAAATGATGTCATCAATAAGTCTTTGAATCTCGGCACTCACCCATCTCAACTCCCAAGCGACCTCAGAATCTTTGTTGCACTAACTAAACTCCTCTAAGGAAAACCCCCCTTGGCTAGATGGCTGAACCTGTTCAAGTCATTGAAGGAAGCATCAATGGACTATAATCAAGCCTATCAAGGTTCTACCTATTAGGATTTGATGCCTCGAATTCGACCCATAGCAAGAAGAGAATTAATTTTCAAAATAGCAGCTGGACCGGCTCTGATATATGGTCGAGCTAGCTCGAATTGAGATCGAGCTGGCTCGAACCACAATCGAGCCAGCTCTCTCAAGCAGATAGACAGTAGGAGTCTGGACGAGATGCAGTCGAGCCAGCTCTACCCCTGATCGAGCCAGCTCGACGAAGGCAAATAGAACACGATGGGGTTTTTTTTCTATTTAGACTTGGATTAAGATTAATCCAAGGGGTCTATGGGAGTTGCGCGTGGGCCACAAGATTTAGTGGCCAAGGAGGATTATAGTCATGATCTAAAGGTTGAAAAATATTTCAAGACTCCATCAAGAACATGTTCAAATCATATTAGGAGAATGAGCCCTGTTAGGACTCCTATGAACTACTGAGAAGAGGATTCTCATCCTATTTAAAGGGTTGAGATGCTGTGGAGCAGAAAAAGATGGTGCATGTGGCGTAAAAGGCACGTAGAGAGGCTCAAGCAGCTATCAAGAGGAGCTTGGTAGAGCACCAAGTACGTGCAGACCGCGAGCGAGAGAAGCAATAGGTGCATAGCATCTGACAAAGAGGTTATGAGAATAGAGCATCTTGTAGCTTCTGTGGGTCTCCTTTGAGTTCTGAGAGAGCTTTTATGAGGGTAGCTTCTAGTTGAGAGAGATTTATGTATGGTGAGTTGAGAGTGGATATTCTCCTCTTGTACCTAATTTTTTCCTTCATAGTGAAGCTTTGCATACCTCGTAGAGGCGAGCCTTTAGGCTGATCCACATACTTAATTATTTTTTTTTAATTTCTTCTTTCTTTCTGCCATAATAATTTGGTACTAGATCCTTAATAAGCAATATTAGAGTATCTGATATTGCAATAGTTTGGTATCAAAGTGAGTTGATACCATAATAATTGGTATTAGAGCCAGATAGTACCGGAGCATAGATTATAGCAGTGGATAGAGATTGAAGAATATGGAGAAGACAAGCACAATCAAGATGGAGATCAATAGATTCGATGGGAAGGATAATTTTTTCTTATGCCAAGCAAGGATAAAGAATGTCCTCATCCAACATGGATTAATCAATGCTCTCTTGTATGACGAAATGTCAGCCACCATAGAGGTGAAGGATTGAAAGTAGATCTAGATGCAAGCGGTGAGCATGATCTGCTTGTACCTAATGGATGATGTGGTGATCCATGTACTTGGCAAGACTTCTTCGATGGTACTGTGGTTGATGTTCGAGGTGTTGTACATGGCAAAGTTGCTCACCAATATGCTATTCCTTTGAAGATAGTTCTACCAACTATGGATGGATGAAAGCCAGAGCGTATGGAAGGATCTATCCAACTTTCAGAAGATCCTCACCGACCTTCTTAGTATTGGTGAAAAAGTTAAGAAGAAGACCAAGGCATTGGTCTTGCTAGTGTCACTCTCTCCTTCGTATGAGTCCTTGGTGACTGCTCTTCTAGTAAAAAAGAGCACCATCAAGATGGATGAGGTCACTGCAGCGATACTCCAGAGGTTCTCAGGAGGAAGAACCCAGCTTCTAACTCAGATGGTGGTAGCTCAGTTTTGATGATTTCTAGAGGAGCAAGAGGTAGTAAATGGAGCGGTAGAGGATTGCGAGAAGGATGATCCAGATTCAAGATGAGGGATTCTGGCAAGATCAAATGCTATAGGTGCGATGAGTTGGAGCATCGAGTCAAGGATTGCCCACAACTTAAGGATCAGATGAGGGCTACTGCAATGATGGCCAGTAGCGAGTCAGAAGATGATGTCTTGAAGATATCTGATGAGATATCTAGTTCTTTTTAATAGTAAATTTTAGATTCTACATGCACATATCATGTTTATTGCAGAAAGAAGTAGTTTGACTCCCTAGAGAGCAGTGATGGCATTGTTTATCTATCAGATGGATCGAGATGTGCGATTAAAGACATCAGGATGGTCAGTTGGAAGATACATGATGGTGCAGTGGGGATATTGAGGGAGGTCTGATACATATCTGATTTTAGGTGAAATCTTATCTCACTGAGCAGACTGGATTTAAATGGCTACAGATGGATAGCTGGTGATGGAATCCTAAAGGTCATGCACAATGATAGGATGATATTAGAGGGAAAGAAGAAGATAAGAGGATATTATCATTTGGTAGGAAGCCTAGTGCAAGGTGGAGCTTCAGGAGCCAGAGGGAGTCTAGTGCAAGGTGGAGCTCTAAGTGGAGATGGATCGGATACAAGATGGGAGACTCAAAAAAGTGAGAGACTCGAAAAAATGAGAGGCGACATCGTAGAGTGAAGTTCGTATTCTCATAGGAGAATTTTTTAAGTAGATTTTTGATCAAAGTGGACACAGCCCATAATAGAGGTGGGAGCAAGCGGCCTAGCTCGACTCCCACATTTGCCCATCTATGATCAGTAGGCATGCCCCAGGGCATGGAGGCGAGATGGATCATAAGCTTTCAAAGTCAGGTGAAGGCTGAATGTCGAGTCGAGATGGAGATTGTTAGAATTTGATGTCTTGAATTCGATCCACAGTAACAAAAGAATTAGTTTTTAGTACAGCAGTCAGATCGGCTCTGAAATGCGATCGAGCCAGCTTAGATTGAGATCGAGCTAGCTTGAACCACAGTCGAACTGGCTCTCTTAGGTAGATAGACAGCAAGAGTCTAGGAGAGATGTAATCGAGCCAACTCGATCCCTGACTGAGCCAACTCGACGGAGGTGAATAGAACATGATGGGATTTTCTCTATTTAGACTTAGATTGCGATTAATCCAAGGGGTTGCATGTGGACCATAGGATCCAGCGGCTATGGAGGGTTGCGATCATAATCTGAAGGTCAAAAAATATTCCAAGACTCCATCAAGGATATGTTTGACTCATACTAGGAGAACGAGCTCTATTAGGACTCCTGTGAACTACTGAGAAGAGAATTCTCATCCTATTTAAAGGGTTGAGATGTTGTAGAGCAGAAAAAGATGGCATGTGTGGCATGAGAGGTATGTAAAGAGGCTCAGACAACTGCTAAGAGGAGCTTGGCAGAGCGCCAAGTACGTGCAGCCCATGAGAGAGAGAAGCAATAGGTGCATAGCAACCGACGAGGAGGTTGTGAGGGCAGAACATCTTATAGCTTCTATGGCTCTTCTTGGGATTCGAAGAGAGTTTTTATGAGGATAGCTTCTAGTTAAGAGAGATTTGTATACGGTGAGTTGAGAGTGGGTGTTCTTCTCTTGTACCTATTTTTTTCTTTCATAGTAAAACTTTGTATGCCCCATGGAGGCGATCCTTTAGGCTAATTCACGTACTTGATTATTTTTCTATTTTATTTTTTCTTTCTTTCTACCATAATAATTTAGTACTAGATCCTTAATAAGTAGTATTAGAATAGCTGATATCCCAATAGTTTGGTATCAGAGTGAGTTGATACCATAGCACTGCCCAAACTCTCATTATGGATCTCTAACAAATTAGCAAGTCATGACAAATGACAACCCACTCTCTATAACAAACTCCACGTGACGCGAATGATCCACTATCAGGTGGTTGCGACTATCACCATCAATCTATTATGTGCTCTATCTATTTAAGGAACCCTCTAGATACGCTTCTCCTCGCTAAGCTCTAACATTCTATTTCCTACTCTGCTTATTTTCTTCCTGAGTACTCCATTCCTATTGGATGAAAAACTAACTTGATCGTCGGAGGATCCTATCAGAGCCAACTATGGCCAAGACTTCATCTTGCAGGTCTCGTCGACTATTCTAACTTCTCCAGCACTAGTAATCTCTAGCATCAACACCATTTTTTGCACCAAAATGATTGGCACTAAAGGAAGGACCTTGAGCCCTTATTTTAAAAGGAGTGCTCAGTCGAGTTCATCTTCTCTCTTTCATCTTCAATTTTTTAGCTCTTTTTTCTCTAATCTCTTCTTGTTCCTATGAGATGCCGCTAAAGTAGGCTACAACCTGGCGATCTACTACCTCCTGACTACTTGTCATTATAGCATCAAATAAAATTTAGTCCCAATTTTAATATTAAGTAGGATAGTGGTGAGTCAGGTATCAATTTTTTCAAAAATTGAAGGCTGAGTTACATTCAATTTAATTAAAAAATTAAGATTTAGATCAATCTTTAAAGCAATAAATTAAAGAGAACTAATTTAAATTCAATAAATTAAAATAAAAGAAAGTAGAGATTTAATTAATTAGGGATTTGAAATTAATTAATAAAAAGAGAAGTTGTCTAGGATTTCAGTTCTATCTTTCAATTTTGAAGTTTATAATTGATTCATGCAATCTTTCTATTGTTAACATGCAATCTTATGAGATATATGTTTCTTTGATTTAATTCTAACATAACCTATTCTACCGAGCATGGATCATATCTAACATGATCATGATCCATCTCATAGATATAGACTATTTAGATCATGTAATCAAAGAACATAAATATAATTTTGATTAATTCTTACAATTTATCCTAATTTGAGCATAGATCATATCTATATGCGATCATGATTTATCTTCTTAGGTATAAATTATAAGAAATTAAGTATTTAAATAAAAATTTTATAATTTATTATAATTTGAGCATAGACCGTATCTTTTCATGATCACGATCTATCTTTTTAGTTATAAATTATAAGAATTTAAATATTAAAGCATAAATAAGAAAGACATGTAAAAGATGAAGAAATTTTATTACTTAATAAAAAAATATAAGGTTCAAATTACAAACTCTCATGATCGAAGGATTTTTCTTACTCTCCTGGACATGAGATCTCTAGCTGTACATGGATTTAATCTTGCTAGCCTTCGGCATATTGGAATTTCTCAAATAAAAGAAAAAAAAAGAAAAAGAAAAGAAAAAGAAAGATAAAAAGAGAAGAAAAGAAGAGGAGGAAGAGAGAAGAAGAAGAGAGAAGAGAGCTTAGAGGGCTAATTTCCCCTTATAGGGGTTCTCTGCTTAGATTTGGCGTAACAGGCTCTTAAATAGAGGAAAAACTAGATTTTTGAGTCCTTGTCGAGCTCAAATCGAAGTTTGGATCGATTTTAATCATCCAAAATAACTTTGGCCATCGAAACTTGATCAAAAGGCCTAAAATCCACCGCATATCCTCTAAGATCGTTTCTGGATCGTTGGATTGAAGCTAGGATGGTTTTCGATCATCGAATTATGCATTGAAGGCCTAAGAAATCCTATTCAAATTGGGAATTAATTCTCACCATTGGATCTTCACCAGCTGTGATGATGACCATCAGATCATGCATCATTGTTCTCATGGACCATCATGGACCGAGCGTGTCGAGGATCGCAACCAACCAAAGCTCACTACGCCGCCTAAAATCTTGAAAATACCCCTATATGCTACGATATAATTTTCATAGACCTCTTAGCAGTCTAGGTTCGCCACGTGATGCACGTCAATTGGCTACACTTGTTGAGCTAGGTGGTCCGCACCTATTCCATGGACCGATTGATCAGTCTACCATGCAACGATCTATATTTTTTTCTTTTATTTTAAACTTTTGGGCTTCATAATTTTTTCATTTTAGCTCTGATTTGAGTAAAATTTATTGTATTAAAATCCATAAATTGAGCTCTTTGCATTAATAAGTTTTTTCTACAAAACATCCATAAAAATATTATTTTTTAAAATAAATATTAAATTAATATATTTTAATATTTTTATTTATTAATTTATGATAATTATCATATCCCACAACTTGAGTTTTACTCATCCTCGAGTAAAAAAAAAAAATAGAAGTATGTACTGACTTGATAAAATATGAAAGTTTCTTCAAATCATCTTAAAGTCAGTTAATACTTGATTAGCGATTTAAGAAATACATCATTAGATTATTAATTCTATCCCACCAAGTAGTGGTTAATTAAAGAACATAAAATTTAGAGCTTTTCTTTGATCAATTTTTCATCTTTATTCTTTAAATCCTCCATCTTTAATATTGACTAGAGTTTTTTTTATTTTTTTTATAACTAGTGCAATGTTTTAATCTTTTAAGCTTTTTATCTGATCCTTGTAGCGAGCTTTGGATTAATGATTTCCAAACCAGTTGGCTTTAGGGCATTAGGTGTAGAACACCTCTTAGGCTTACTGACTCAAGTCAAATAGGCTATAAATTAAAACTAACTATATAACAAGCTTTTTCATATTGCCCACTTTTTGACATGAATAACATTGCTTACTTAGACAACGGGATCTGGTTACTCGATGGAAGACTAATGTTTAAAACTTGCTTTTTAATTTTTTTAATTTTTTAAATTTTTTTTAATTTTTTTATTTTTTACTCATACCCATATAAAGTAGATTTTTTATTGAATATAGGTTGGAAGAAGATTTTAGAATCAATTATAAATTTATTTTATTCTTGATCTAGCCATTTATTGGGTTTTCTTAATAATTTGATCCTCAGTATTTCAAAATTTTCTAGACCATTAACCCATCATCGATTAAAATGCTTGAAACTTCAAATTAATATGAAATCAAGCACATAAGACTAATTATCACCATACTTGAGGACTAAAAGATTTTTTATTTATCCTTCCCTCCAACTTAATTTTCATTATCCTCATTGGAGGAATAGAGTATGATAAATGATAAAAATAACAAGAAAAGAGTTCACCTGATTTAATTTAATTCTGGTCTTGACCTAGGCTTTAATTGTCCTTCGTATAGCATGGGTTTGTAGTTCTCCCTCCAACTTATTCTTGAAAGAAAGATAAACTAAAAATAAAAATAAAATATTAAATATAAAAATTTGGGTTGCCTACCAGTAAGCGCTAAGTTTAATGTCTTCAATCGGACCCTATGAAGGAGTTTTAGGTATAATTATTTTGAGTACATCCTTCAAGGTACTAAAAAGATATGGCCAATCAGGAGGCCTTATCATCATGATAGAAAATTATTCATGAAATACTTTTTGATGGTTAGACTTAGTCCTAATCAATAGAGTATGTAGAGCAAGCATGCTATTCCAAAGTTTATTATTATTATAGTATTTATGATAATCAGAAAGGAATTGTATATGATGAGCCAAAGTCCCTTTTCTGGGTCTAATATATCTAGGCATCAACTCTTCCTGATCTAAGGTATGGCACTTTTTTTAAATTAATTTTAAATTTACCTCCATACATCATTTTAATATTATAGATAAATTTTAGAGGCTATTCTCAAAAGTAGTGCCGAATATAAAAAAATTATTCATAAAATCATCGTCCCTTATTTCAATAATATCCTATCCAATAGCTTCTTTATGTGCTTTTAGATCATCCATAAATTGATCTTCCTGATTATGTATCACTGATGGGGTGTCAGTAGGTGCATCAAGAAGTGACCTGAATTCTAGATTAATTGGTGGTTCTAATAATGGAGCTATTGATGGGCAATGTGGTGGCTCAAATTTTTTAATCCAAAGTGGGATGGTTTTAAGATAGAGTATATCTACATGGTTATTAACTTCAGTATTGTACCCATCGTCATCAAAATTATCCACCTCAAAATGAGCCAAACAGGGATTTAATGAATCTTGGAAAAGAATTATGGTTGAAGCTTCCTCTAGTATGTTATTCACTTGTGGTTCTTAGGAGATCTCTAATAATTCCATCATCTCTTTAGTTTGTCCTTCCCCAATAAAAGGATTGGGTGACTCTAGGGTACTTGAAAATGGATCCATAGGTAAGTAAGGCAATGGAATTGGTTCATCCCACCATTCTTGTTCTTTTCTATATATTTTTGCCTCAGTTATATGGTCTAAGAGGGTCTTTTTAGTTTTGCTAGGTTATTCTATGACCTCTTCTTTCTTGAGAGTTTTAATTAGTTGTTCAAAAAAAGCTTTTGGGACATTAGAACTTTTAACCATGTATGGTCCCTTAGGGTTACTCTTAGGCTGATTAGGCAACTCTCTTTTCTCCTACTGATTAAATATAAGCACTCACTTCTCTAGTTCTTTAAAGGTTTGCATAAGGTCGTTCTGTGACTTTATCATGATTTCTAAGCATTTTCCTAAAGAATTAATCCTTTGTTTCTCTAGATTATTCAATGGTTGATTAGTAAGTTCTAATGCTTGCAGAATCCTCTCTTCAAAGATTGAGTCATTATTATTTAGAAAAGATTGATAATGTGGGTAGGGCATATCATAATAAGGTTTATTCATAAATATGGATCTTTGTGGCACCGGGGTAACCACTAGTTGTGATTGCTACGAAAAATTTGGTTGAGCCCCCTAGCCTAAATTGCAAGTGTTAAAATATGGATTATTTTCTGATCTGTGGCCATATGGATTTGATTTTGATAATCTTGCTCATACATATACTCAAAAAATCGGTGTGGACATCTTCTTGCATAGTGAGTGAGGCTCGAACATATTGCACAAACTTATTGTGTAGGAAAAAGAGATGGATTGGAAGAGTTACTATTGGTTATTAGATGATCTAATTTACGAGATAGCTCATTCACTCTACTTTCGAGATCCATCTTGGATTGTTCTTTATTTTATTTTATCTTATTTAAAGATTAAGAAAAGAGATGAGGAGAGAGAAAATTCTAAAGATAAGAGTCTAGAGGATCCTAGATCTAAGAATGATAGATGAGAGTATTTTAATTAGGATTTGAGTTGTAATAGCAAATAAGTTAGACAAGCATGGACTCACTATCCAAGGATTTACCAAGATCTAGATAGCTTCTAACTGCCAAGGTCACCTTCAAGCCCTCCAAGTAAAGAATCAGCCACTCAATTAGCCAGGTAAGTGCAAGGTCAGTGGGACTCTCCTCATTGCTTTCCTTAGACACCAATTATCTTAGTCAAGTAAACTAATGAAACCAATTAAATAACCACATTCCTTCGAGATGCAGTCCTTGAATCACTTTCCTAGACATCAGTCGAACTGACTATCCCTAACCCGGTCCAACCCTTAGGGTTCCTTATCCTAATGAGCTCGATTATCCTTAAAGGCTAATGTCTAATTGATATTAAGAATTAGAGTTTGGGTTAATGCAATACGAAGGGTGGTGGTTTGTGGGCTAAGAAAGGATGATTAAATTCCTACCTTATCTTGTTTAATGGATTGTGCCCTTAGAGTATAGTATGAATATGTAATGCAAATCAAACAAGATGTCCAAACATGTTAAAAATTAATTTTATATAATATTTATATTTATTCTTAATTAATTATAATATTATGAGATGTCGGTGATTTTTTAAGAATTTATGATTTTATCTTTTTATAGATATTTTTTAGTTTTTTATTATGTGGTTTTGAAAAAATAGTAAATTCAAGTGATTAAGTCTTAAAAAGTAATAAATTAATCTAAACTATAGAGAGCAAAAATTAATTATGAAAGACAAAAATAACTGGGTAAAATTAAAGAGCATGAAATTGTTATTTTTATTTTTTTTACTTTTTAAATTTTTTTATTATTTTTTAAATTAATTAATTAATTTATAATTAATTATAGTAATTGTGTTACAATCTTCAACAATGGTGCCAAAAATTTGACTGTTTGTCATTATAGCATCAAATAAAATTTAGATCCAATTTTAATATTAAGTAGGATAGTGGTGAGTCAGGTGTCAATTTTCTCAGAGATTGAAGACTAAGTTATATTTAATTTAATTAGAAAAAATAAAATTAAAATTAATCTTTAAAGTAGTAAATTAAAGAGAACTAATTTAAATTCAGTAAATTAAAATAAAAGAAAGTAGAGATTTAATTAATTAGGATTTTGAAATTAATTAATAAAAAAAAAGTTATCTAGGATTTTAGTTTTATTTTTTAATTTTTAAGTTTATAATTGATTCATGTAATCTTTCTATTGCCAACATGCAATTTTATGAGATATATATTTCTTTGATTTGATTCTAACATAGCTTATTAACCATATCCAACATGATCATGATCCATCTCACGGACATAGACTATTTAGATCATATAATCAAAGAACATAAATATAATGTTGATCAATTTTTATAATTCATCTTAATTTGAGCACAGATCGTATCTATATGCAATCATGATTTATCTTCTTAGATATAAATTATGAAAAATTAAATATTTAAATATAAATCTTATAATTTATTCTAATTTGAGTATAGATCATATCTTTCCATGATCATGATCTATCTTTTTAGTTATAAATTATAAGAATTTTAATATTAAAACATGAATAAGAAAGATATGTAAAAGATGAAAAAATTTAATTACTCAATAAAAAGTATAAGATTTAAATTATAAACTCTCATGATCGAAGGACTTTCCTTACTCCCCTGGACATGAGATATCTAGCCGTACATGGATTTAATCATGCTAGCCTCCAACATATTAGAATCTCCTAGATAAAAGAAAAAAAAATGGAAAAATAAAGAAGAAAAGAGAAGAAAAGAAGTGGGGGGAGAGAGAAGAAGAAGAGAGAAGAGAGCTTAGAGGGCTAATTTCCCCTCATAGGGGTTCTTTATTCATATTTGGTGTAACAGGCCCTTAAATAGAGGAAAAACTGGATTTTTAAGTCCTTGTTAACCTCAAATCAGAGTTTGGATCGATTTTAATCATCCAAAATAGCTTTGGTCGTCAGATCTTGATCAAAAGGCTTGAAATCCACCACATATCCTTTAAGATCATTTCTAGGCTGTTGGATCGAAGCCAAGATGGTTTTCAATCATCGGATCGTGCATTGGAGACCTGAGAATACCTATTAAAATTAAGAATTAATTCCCACCATTGGATCTTCACTGGCTGCGATGATGACCATCAGATCGCACATCACTATTCCTATGGACCATCGTGGACCAGGTGCATCGAGGACCTCAGCCAACTAGAGCTCACTACAACGTCTAAAATTCCAAAAATAGCCCTATACGCCGTGATATAATTTCCATAGATCTCTTAGTGGTCTAGGTTTGCCACATGGTGCATGCCAATTGACCGCACTTGCTAAGTTGGGTAGTTTGCACCTATTTCATGGATCGACTGATTGGTCCACCATGCACCGATTTATATTTTTTTTTCTTTTATTTTAAACTTTCGGGCTTCATAACATTTTTGTTTTAATTCCGATTTGAGTGAAATTTATTGTGTTAGAACCCATAAATCAAGTTCTTCATATTAGTTAACTTTTTTCCTACAAAAAATCTATAAAAATATCAATTCTTTTAAATAAATATTAAATTAACATATATTTTAATGATTTTATTTATTAATTTATGATAATTATCACCTCCACTGTCAGATCTAACCCAGATCTGCCTACTCTGACCCTATCTCCAACATCTTAACCTCCTCCACCAATAGCCACGATAGATTTGGAGCAGTTCAACCTACTGATGTAGTAGATTAGAGGTCTCACCAAGATAGTGTAGGCCATACAGTAGCCTCTAATACTGGCTTAGCTTGAGAGACTCCCACCAGAAAGAAGGCCCACCTGGACAAGCAGACCGAAAACCCCTAAAAAGAAGAAGTAGAGAGCAGAGAGCCCTTGTTTCGATCATAATTCTTCTCCTAAAGAACAGCCACTAGCCCTTTGAGATCCGTGATCGAGATTATACTCTTGATCAAAAGCTCCAAAAATGAATCGATAGATTGAGAAACTCCATCATACTACCCCAGTCCATAATGACAACATCTGCATTGATCCTCCATTCTCTATTCGGATCATGCAGAAGCCCATCCTACCGAACTTCAAGCTTTCTCAATTTGAAAGTTATAATAGAACCTCTGACCTAGTCGACCACCTCGAAGCCTTCAGGACTATGATGCTGCTCCATAGCGCTCCTGATGCCATTCTCTGCCGAGCTTTCTTCTTTACTCTGAAAGAAGTAGTAAGAAACTAGTACTCGAGCCTCAAGCCGGGTACTATCTTTTTCTTTAATCAGTTGAGTCATAAATTCATGGCTTATTTTATCAGCAGCTAGTACTAGAGGTAAGGTTCTGACTTCCTTGTCAACATCAAGCAAAAAGAAGGAGAGTCTATCCGAGCTTATGTCAATTATTTTAATGCTACTACTTTAGAGATCTGCAATCTAGACCAATCTATTGCTATGGCCGCACTGAAAGATGGCCTTCAGAAAAATAATCTCCTCTTCTTCCTATAGAAGAAGTACCCTAAAAACTTTGCTAACATGTTGGCCTAGGCTGAAGGCTATGCTCAAGCAAAGGAGGCCTTCAAGCTGAAAGATGAAGAGGCCACAAGAGAACGGCAAGCGAGCAAATCAAGCAAAATTACAATTGAAGAGAGGTCGAGAGAAGCTTGGTCGCACTCCAGAACTCCTCCTAAGTGTAGACGAGCCCAAACTCCACCTCAAGCTCATCGACAAGGAAGCCCAAACGAAAGACTGTGGTAGAACTCTACCCCCAGAAGATTCAACAACTATGCTCTCCTGAACGCCTTGAAGACTCAAGTGCTGATAGAAATAAAGAAGCAATTACTGAGGTCAAAGAGGATGAGAAGTCATCCAGCTAGGCACAACCCTAATAAATACTGCCTCTACCATCATGACCACAATCATGATACTGAAGAATGCATCCAGCTTCGAGACGAGATCTAGGGATCGATAAGAAGGGGTCGACTGGATCGATTCCTTAGATGCCGACTGAAAAGAAGAGAAGATCGGCCAAGAGCTCTACCACAGTCTGAACCATCTCAAAGAGACAAGCCATAGAGAGATCGACCTCTACTCGAAATCATCAACATCATTGCTGGGGGATATCAACAAGAGGAGACAAGTGGATCGATAGAACTAATGAAGAAGCAATAGACTGAAGAACCCACCATTTTTGCTGAAGTAGATGCTTAAGGGATTCAACTTTCGTACAATGATGTGGTTATAGTAACTTTAAATATTACTAATTATGATGTACACCATATTTTAATTGATAATGAAAGCTCTGCTGATATTTTGTTTTACAATGTATTCTCTAAAATGTCCATACCTGATAATAGAATGGGGCCAATAAGTTCCCCACTAGTGAGATTCATCGATGATGCAATATCGGTTGAGGGAATAATAACCTTATCTGTCATGGTAGGTCAATACCCAAGGCAGTTAAAGGCCCAAGTGGATTTTTTGATGGTAAAGGCTCTCTTAGCTTACAATGCCATTCATGGCCGACCTGGCTTGGATGCACTTCGAGCAGTGATGTCGACCTATTACTTGAAGATGAAGTTCCCAACAAGTTTTGGGATTGGAGAAGTTAGAGGAGATCAAGCTCTTGCATGGCACTATTACACTATTGCTTTATAAGGGAGAAGCAGATAGAATCTTATCCGATAGATGGGCTTGATGCCCGTGATGATTTGATAAAAGAACGAGGAGAATCAATCGAAGATCTTGTTATAGTTCCTTTAAACGATAGACATAAAGATCATACTATTAAGATCAGCTCTAACCTAAAGGAGGAGGTCAGAAAGCAGCTCATCACCTTCTTGCGGAAGAATGCCGATGTTTTTGCCTGGATACCTATGGACATGCCTGGGATTGATGTTGAAGTCATGGAGCACCGACTGAGCATGAACCTCAAATATCGATCGGTAAAGCAAAAGAAGCGCAGCTTTGCACCAGAGCGGCAGAAAGTCATTATGGATGAGGTCGACAAACTTCTCAAAGCTAAGTTCATTTAGGAAGTACACTATTCAGACCAGATTATGAATGTTATCCTCATTAAGAAGGCAAATGGCAACTGGAGGATGTGCATAGACTTCACAGACTTGAATAAGGCCTACCCAAAAGATAGCTATCCCTTATCGAGAATTGATCAATTAGTGGACACAACTTCGGGCTATGAGCTCCTCACTTTTATGGATGCCTTCTCCGGCTATAATCAAATTCGGATGGCACCAGAACATGAGGAAAAAAATTACTTTTGTTACTGACGTGGTCTCTATTGTTACAGGATTATACCATTTGGACTAAAGAATGCAAGTGCCACCTATCAGTGCCTGGTGAATAAGATCTTCAAGAAGCAGATCGATCGCAATATGGAGGTTTATATGGATGACATGCTGGTTAAAAGCCAATCTTCATCAAATCACATCGCCGATCTTGAGAAGACCTTCAGCACCCTTTGAAAGTACAAGATGAAACTGAACCCTATGAAATGCACTTTCAAAGTGACTTCAAAAAAATTTTTGAGATTCATGGTATCGGGATGTGGCATCGAGCAAAATCTAGAGAAGATCATAGCCATCCAAGAAATGACTGCTCCTAAAATAATAAAAGAAGTTCAGCGCCTTATAGGCAAAGTAGCAGTCTTGAATCACTTCGTCTTAAGATCAGTGGAGCATTTGCATGCCCTTCTTTCAAGTACTTAAGTAGCCCAAGAACTTCAATTGAACTCCTAAGTATCAGTGGGCCTTTGAAGAATTAAAAAACTATCTAAGTTCACCTCCACTCCTCACGAAGTCTGAACCTGAAGAAGAATTATTTTTATGTTTGGTAGTGTTCCCGACAGCCATTGGAGCTATCCAAGTCAGAGAAGAAGCTAAAATTCAGAAGTTGATATACTATATAAGTAGAGTTTTGAGAGATGCAGAAATAAGGTATACCAAACTAGAAAAACTAACTCATGTCTTATTGATTATAGTCAGAAAGCTCTGACCTTATTTCTAGGGGCATATAATTATCACCGATCAGCCTATTAAGGCAGTTCTTCACCGATCTGATACTTCTAGAAAAATAGCAAAATGGGTGATCGAGCTAACCAAGTTTAATATTAATTTTCAATCTCGACCATCCATCAAAACTTAAATATTGACCGACTTTGTAATAGAGAGCACCATCTCAGATGTAGCTAAATCTGAGCACCAAGAAGTTTGTACTCCTAGTTCTCCTAAAGAAAAAGTTGATCTTCCTAAAGATTTTTAGGCTTTGTATGTAGATGGCTCATCCAATGCCTCAGGGGTAGGTGTAGGACTGATTTTAATTAATCTAGAGAGAATTATTACTGAGTATGCTCTGCGCTTTGAGTTTTTCGCCACTAATAATAGAGCTGAATATGAAGATTTAATCTCGAAATTGAGGATAGCTAAAGAACTAGAAGTAGGACACTTGAAGGTTTATCGTGATTCTCAATTAGTGGTGGGCCAGGTCAGCAACACCTATGAAGCTCAGGAGAAAAGTATGAAGAAGTACTTAAGAAACATAAGAAGCTTGATCTCGGCCTTTAATAGCTTTGATATCCAACATATCCCTAGAGTAGAAAATACTAGAGCCGATCTTCTTTCTACGTTGGCTACTCTGGCCCCAAATGAATTGCCGAAAGAGGTTTTCTTTGAAGTTCTGTAGCATCCAAGTTCAAAAGAGTCCCAAGTAGTAATGCCGGTTGATCATGAGCCCAACTAGATCGATCTATTAATTTCATATCTCAAAGATGGAGTTCTTCCTAGAGACCCCAAGAAAGCTCAAAAATTAAGAAATCAAGCCTCCCACTATGTTTTGTATAAAAATAAATTATACAAGAGGTTGTATTCCTTGCCACTCAAATATCTCCAACCTTCCGAAGTTAATTATGCTTTGAGAGAAGTTCATAAGGGAATATGTGGAAACCATCGAGGGGCCAGATCTTTATTTTATAAGTTACTTTGATAAGGATATTATTGGCCAACCATGCACCAGGATGCCATAAATTATATGAAAAAATATGATTGATGCTAGAGGAATGCAAGTATTCAGAGACAACCAGCTTTACAACTCATATCCTTAAGTGCCCCTTGGCTATTTGCACAATGGGAGATGGATATACTTGGACTTTTTTTCATGGCATCTGGATAATAGAAATTTATTTTGGTATTAGTGGATTATTTTACTAAGTGGATAAAGATCAAATCTCTGGTAAAAATAACTGAAGCCAAGGTGCTAGACTTCATCTAAAAGTTGATAGTTTGTAGATTTGGCTTATCTCAAATGCTCATCACTGATAATAGGCACCAATTTATAGGAGCAAAGTTCATCAAGTTTTATGAAGATCTGAATATTTTTTATCATTATACATCTATGGCACACCCTCAAGTAAATGGTAAAGCTGAGGTAACCAATTGAACTCTACTTCAAGGAATAAAAGCAAGACTTGAAAGGATGAAAGGGACATGGGTGAATGAACTCTATCATGTACTCTCAGCTTACAAAATCACCCAAAGATTGTCCATCGAAGAAACCCCCATTGCATTGGTTTTTAAGATAGAGGCAGTCATCCCAATTGAACTTAAACTTCCTTCAGCACAGGTCGAAGCTTTTAACAAATAAAATAACTCACAAGACCTTAGAGCAAATCTTGATCTGTTGGAAGAAAAGTGGGAGAAAGCTTAAATTTGGGTGGTAGCTTACAAGCAAAGCATAGCCTGCTACTACAACTTCAGGGTCAGGAGTAAAACATTCAAGATGGAAGATCTGGTACTTTGACAAGTAGATGTTTTAAAGCCTCAAAGCCAAGAAAAGCTTGCCCAAAATTTGGAATATTCTTATGAGATTGTGGAAATAGTCCGACCGAAAACTTATTATCTAAAAGAGCTTGGAGGGTTGACGTTCCTGCGATCTTAGAATTCAAAAAACCTATGGATGTACTATCAATGACCATTTCAATAAAATTTTCTTTAATAATTTTTACTCTTGATGTGAATTTGTAATGACAAGAAGTAATCCAACCGAGCTTTATTCCTAAAGAAAGTAGAAAACCTTCAGTCATTTATGATAGAAAATGATGGGTTGAGGCTCTCCTTTTGTGCCCCGATGATCTTATTAGAAACAAGAGAAGAATCTTGTCCTAACAAGGATAAAAGTCCATCATGTCAGAAACAAAAGAAGTACCTCATCCTAACATGAAAAAAAAAAGAAGAGGCCCTTTCAACGGTCCTTTCATGCCCCAACAATGTCAGAACCTTATCCTAACAAGGATAAAAGCCCACCATATCAAAAATAGGAGGGGGACCTCATCCTAATATGAAAAAAAGAGGAGAAGTCCTTTCAACAACTCTTTTGTGTCTCGATGATCTTGTTAGAAACAGGAGGAGAACCTCATCCTAATAAGGATAAAAGTCCATCATATCAAAAATAGGAGGAGGACCTCGTCCTGACATGAAAAGAAGAGAGGCCTTTTTAATGGCTCTTTTGTGGCCCAGCAACCTTATTAAGAATAGGAGGAGAACTCTATCCTAATAAGTATAAAAGTCCACCATGTCAGAAACAAGAGGAGGATCTCGTCCTGACATGAGAAAAAGAGGAGAGACCCTTTCAATGGCCTTTTTATATCCCAGCAATCTTGTTAGTGTTAGGATTAGTGGTGCTCCCAAGCCTTCGAAGATCATTGGAGGAGTTAGGATGTTGGCTTCGGAAGACTAAGACGTGTGGTCCTAGGGCTAGGACTAGTTTTGGTCCTAAAGTGGAGGTTTAGCCCTCCATGGTCAGGAGGCCCTGGTTTAGGTCTCATGAGAGCTACTTAGAGTTTGGACCAGGTTTAGGTCTATGGGGTTGAGTGCATGATCAGACCATGGGTGTACATGGGTTTGGATGAGTGCATTCGGACTAGGTTAGCTCAGGAAGTTTTTTATAGATTAGGGTTTCGATCCATGTACGGGTATATATATACATGTATATTGTAAACTTTAGTAGCAAAGAGAGAAATCAACCGAGCCATTTTCTCCCACATCTCTCCCTCTCTGATTTCTTCACATGCCAAGGTGCCCTAAGGGGTGCGCTTCCAAGATTGGAGGAAGGAGGTGTGCCCCAATCTTTATTCAGCCTCAACAACGTCAAGGGATCCTTGCACAACAATTGGTATCAGAGTCATCTGGACAAGGAGGTGTGAAGAATGGATCCATCGTAGGAATGGGAGATTCAGTGGATGAACAAAAAAATATATATTTTGGGGGCTGCTAGGCCCCTCTTTCTTCTTCTCGATTGGCGGTGGCCAGCGATTGGCCGTCGATCTCAGGCTTGAAGGTCGAATCCTATAAATCGATGCCAATCCCGACATCTAACAGTCGGTTCTAGTGAGCTGGTGGCCAATTACGGCATGCGGAGGTAGTTTTCGTAGGTGGGCGATCGATGGTGGTGCTCGCGAGCAAGATGCGGGAGATCTAGAGGGGGGTAGCATAGTCATCTACTTCTCGGAGGAGGAACACTGTAGGCAGCGATGTCATCTCAAGTGGTGGCGCATGGTAGTGGGCACACGTGCGAGCAGTGACAAGCAACCGACGACGATGATTGGTGGAATGCTGTAGGAGGTGCGCATGCAGCGGACAGCTAGCCCAGGGAGAAGGGATCCAATGTCGAAGCAGGCCATAGGGAAGAATTTGGCATCAGGAATTGCCGATCCAGTGGTGGCCACACCAAGATCCGGTGAGGTGGCATGTAGAGCAGAATCGATAAGGTGGTGCAGGGCCTCCATTCTTCCATTCGATGCATGGGCCCAAATTCGACAACGATCATGTGGTCCAAGGTGGTCGGCGGCGGTCCATGGCTGAAGTCGATCGGTGGTGGTGGTTGTTCTTTGGTTTGGGCGAAATGAAGAGGAAGAAGCTGCAGTGGTGATCCGATGGTGGCAACGCTCGAATCTGGCGATCATGCGGGCAAGAGATGGTCGATGGTGTTCCATGGAGGAGATCGGGTGTTCTTGTTTTGGACGGGAAGGAAGGAACCGAAGGAGCTGAAAGAGCCTAGAAGTTTCCAGAAAGAGAAAAAAAAGAAAAAATGAAGGGGATTTTTTGGGTTTATTGATTTCTTGATTTGCATTTTTTCTCTTGGTTCGTGCTGTTCTCCTAGATGTAGCTAGGGTGCTGGTGATGTTTTTGTTTGGCATGTCAGAGGAGAGATCACTCAATGGCTCGGGGTCAAGGTGGAGCTTAAGAAGCAACTATTTAGTCTGGGAAGGCTATGAAAAGTAGTTAGGGTGTATTCAATGGTGCAACCGATTGGAGCCTTGGAGGTGATGGAGATGGATGATCTATGAAGATCCAGTAGGTTGGGATTGAATGGTTGTAAAGCAGCACAAAGATCAAATAGGGAGTGCTAGAGTGCTGCAGTAGCACTACCCTAGAGGCACAGGGGTTGAGAGAGGCTCGACGATGCAGCAGCCGAGGAGGGTATCTTAGCAGAGAGTGCTAGGGGCTTCTCAAAGAGATTGAGAGCAGGTCTCAAGGAGAGCTAAGGGGTCTCAGAGAGCGCCAGGGGCATCTAGCAGTTGAGGTATTCTGGATTAGGTTTCTTCTGCAGGAGTACTAGGGAGAGTCGCAGTTCAGTGAAGGATAGTTTATGTACAGCAAGAGAAGACCCAGATATCTATGAGGAGGCAATGTCGAGATGAGGCAGGGAGCACTAGAGTGCTGCAATAGTGCTATCCTGGAGGCACAAGGGTTGAGAGAGGCTCGATGGTGCAACAGCCAAGGAGGTATCTCAGTAGAGAGTGTCAGGAGACATCTCAGAAAGATTGGAAGCAGATCTCAGAAAGAGCCAGGGAGTCTTAGGAGCCTCGAGATGGGATAGGTGGGTCTGAGCCCTAGACAGAATTTGAGCTATAGTTCCTCCAGGTGCAACTGAAGCAATGGTTGGTGTATGGGGCAAAAGAGGAGAAGTGCTTGGATGGAATTTCCTAGGATTCAGTTGCTAGATTCAGAAGAGTTGGATGAGCTCTTATATTTTCAAGGTGCCGACAGATTTTGGAGGTATCCGAGATGGCTTTAAAGAAATCCATGGAGTGTGGAGGGTCTGAAGGAGCAGCGATGGTGTATAAGGTGCAGCGACAGTGTACGAGGTACAATATTGGATGGTTGGCCTTGGGTGACTTAGTGATAGAGTCAGATTCTTCTGCAGCATCAGATGGACTTTGGATTAGGTGGAGCTTCAGAGTGGTGGCTTCATAGGTGGAGCTCCAAAGAGGTGGCTTCATAGGTGGAGCTCCGGAGTGGTGGCTTCACAGGTGGAGAGAAAATTTGGCATGAGTTCAGAGCGGAGGGGTGTAGGAGGATCGATATCCTAGCACCAGTGCTAGTGATGCATAGTTCTAAATGGAGCGGCATGTGTAGGTGGATAGGTATAGTTCTGACGAGATCATGTCAGATGGTATAGTATGTGCTGGTGCAGGAATGCTATAGATTCTCAAGAAAAGTCAAGGAAAGATAATGCAGCTACTAAGCAGAAGAGATCCTACAATCCAGAATGATGCTAAGAAGCAAGCCAAGAATTCAACTATGGAGACGATCATCCTAGAGGTCTCCAAGGGTGCACAGCAGCAGAAGAGGATTGGCAGAGACATTAGAGTTTGCATAGTGAGCTGTCTGGGTGCACTGCAGAGCACGGGTTGGTATTGTAGCCACAGGATTAGAGAAGGAGGACATCAGTTTGAGGCCAAGAAGTATGGTGGAGCATGAGTCTCAGGGCCTATGGAGCACAGGTCGGTGTTGTAGCTAAGGAGGCGAGGTGGCTTCGATGGGATGGTGTCAGCTTTGGAGGCAGCGGGATGGTGTAGATGGTTCACGTAGGGTTTGCTAAGGCCTAAAACACCAAGATGAAGATTGTTATGATTAGTGGTGCTCCCAAGCCTTGAGAGGATACTAGAGGAGTCAAGGTGTTGGCTTCGAAAGACTAGGACATGTGCGGTCCTAAGGCTAGGATTGGTTTTGATCCTAGGGTGGAGGTTCAGCCCTCTACGGTCATGAGGCCCTGGTTTGGATCTCATTGGGGCTACTCAGAGTTTGGACTAGATTTGGATCCTTGGGGTTGAGTGCATGATCAGACCATGGGTGTACATAGGTTTGGGTGAGTGCATTTAGATTGGATTAGCCTAGGAAATTTTTTATGGGTTAGGATTTTGATCCATGTATAGGTATATATATACATGTATATTATAAACCCTAGTAGTGAAAAGAGAAATCAACAAAGCCATTTTCTTCCACATCTCTTCCTCTCTGGTTTCTTCACACGCCAAGGTGCCCTAAAGAGCGTGCCTCCAAGCTTGGAGGAAGGAGGTGTGCCCCAATCTTTCTTCAACCTCAACAATATCAAGGAATCCTTGCAAAATAGTTAGGAACAGAAGGAGAACCTCATCCTAACAAGGGTAAAAGCCCACCATGTCAGGAACAGGAGGAGGATCTCATCCTGACATAGAAAAAAGGAGAGAGGCCCTTTTTGTGCCCCAATGATCATGTCAGGAATAGGAGGAGGACCTCGTCCTGACATGGATAAAGGCTTCCGATTATTCGAGATAGGAGGTTAATTCCATACAAATGAAGGCTATGATCGACTGCAATAGAAATCAGAGGACCTCATCCCCACATAGTTTGAAAGTTCTAAATTTTAGAAACAAAAAGTTGGCTATGGATACAATGACTTCTGGCACCAAAGCAAGAACATATTTACCTCTGTCTAAGTTTGAAGATCCTTGTTCATAAGCAAGGGGGACAAATATACAAGCCATGGAGCAGAAACAATCATTTCAAGATGGTGTCAATAAGAAAAAAAGGGAGGGGCCAATAAGTATGAAATAGAGACAATACGTGAATGCAACTAAAAGAAATGTCCTTTCATTAAACTTAGAAAAGGCTATTACATAGGTCAGTAGGATCAATTACAAAGGAAAAGAGAGAAAGAAAGAAAAATGGATCAAGTATCATTTAGAGTCAGACTTTGGGCTTTTAGCTCCAGCAACCTTTGGTGTCAGCACCATTTTTTGCACCCACATAACCCTTTCTAAAATGGCAACAAAGTGGATTTTCTGAGTGCATGGCTTGTGAATGGATAAGAATAGATTGGTTAGCCCTTGAATTCAAATCCCATTTGATTTAAAACTTCAACCAATCAATCCTTATCCACTTAGGCATGAAGAGAAGGGGCCTGAGGCATTTGGGGCACATGTAATCCTTCACAAGAATCTGAATTCTCTTGGAGGAAGGGTGGTGGTCAAAGGGTTAAAGGTTTGATAAGAAGTCCAATCCAATTAAGCTCTTTAGGTCTCCAACCAAACTAATTTGGCCTGACCTAATTATATCAAAATAAATCTAATCAAATTAGGCTTAAACCATCTTAATTAAATTCTAATTAAATTAAAAATTAATTAATCCCAAGTCCTGATCAAATCAGGGATAAATCTTTCTCAGCAATTAGATCATCTTATAATCTAATCAGGTCAAACCCAATTGAATCTAATTTAATTAGAGTTGAACCAAAACTCATTGTTTAATAAAATTGAGCTAATTAGAAATCTAATTGCCAATTAATTCTTCCATAATTATAAAGTCTCAATCCAGTGGGACTCAATATAATAGTCCTAGTCTAGTGAAACTCTTGATCATAGAGTCCCAGACCAGTAGGACTCTTGATCATAGAGTCCCAGTCTAGTGGGACTCAAGATCAGCCATTAGATTAGACAAGTACCTGTATTGTGTGTGACCACATAGGTTCAAACCTAAGCTGGTAGAATACGAATAAATTCCTTTACCAATCGTTGTGACCATCTAGTAATAATACTTGATGTCCAGATAGATCGAATAGTCATAATGCAATTTTTGGAACCTACTAGAATATGGTTACCATATAATTCATCCTTTTGACCTCCATGTTTAGGATCACTAAAAGTAAAATTGTCAACTCTAAAAAAGTACATCTATAATGTCTCTCAACCTAATCAATCCTATGACTCCTTATAGGAGCTACCCTAGCCAAGGTTTTGCTAAATTAAAATACAATGCAATACATCTTCTGAAACTAAGAGTGGTCAATCCCATCTTAACTCATACACTAACTTTACAAGTACTTAACTATGCCTAAAAAACTTTTGTTATCGAGTTAAAAATTTAGATAGTTCGGCACCAAAGCACCATGAGTTGCTTGTAAGTCACCTTGGTGATCTCAAGTCGGAAGGATACTTATATCCAAATCCCTTTGGAGCAAGTCTTGACAGTAGAATGCTTTGGAAATGGTCACATTCTATATAGATATATCCTTACATCTCACCTACATGCCATATCAGTGTCTCCATATTCTTTGGTTACGAGGACAACCAACTCATATGGCACACAATGATCTATATTTGATATAGCTATTATCCTTATAATAGCATATCGTTCGGTCATGAATAGGTTTAAAGACTAAATAATAAATTCTCCTTTATTGATTTTAAATAGTCCTAAAGACTTTATCATAACATAGGACTTTACTAAAAAAAGATGCACAATTTGTGATGAAAAAGTCAAAATAATATTTTATTCATAAGCAATTCATATACAATTTACATAAATAAGCTCAACCATCAATAGGCTGATGATTGACTTTGGAACATAATTTTCAATAATGGTGGATCGTTTGTCTAGGGTGTAAGACCTTCTTAGGAAGCTCGATGCCGAGAAGGCTCCATAAGCACTCGCTCACTCCTCATCTAAGCCAAAAGTAGATGTAGTTCAACTAAAGATGCTGCTACATTCTTAGTGGAGCCGAATGAAGGGAGATGGAACTTCAACAACAAGTGACCCTATAAGGATGTTGGACTACAGCAAGCTTCCTTAGGTCGATGGTGGTCAGGATTCCACAGCCAGAGCGATGATGATTTTCAATACCTCCCATTCAAAGGTAAAGTGTCTGCAGGTGCACCCTCTCCAAGCACCTTGCAGTTGGCCGTAGGGTAAGAGAGAATCCCTCCATGGTGTAGTGGATGCTTGTGACCATTATGCTCTTGATGGAAGACTACAATAGGGGTATCATCTTCTCTAGCACTTTTATAAGCATGGAAACTGGAGGGAGTAGGTTTGACCGTAAGCGATAGCTCCTTCCTTCCATTTATAGAGAACCTAGATAGGTGAAAAGTACCATAAATTCATCAATAAAAGTATTAATTTATGAATTAATTTATATTTATTTTTAAAAATTAATAATTAATTTATATATATTTTTAAGAAATTAATATTTTTATTAACTAAAAATTAATTAAAAAATAATAAAAATTAAAAAATAAAATTTTATTATCATTGGAAAGAACTCATTTTTTTGGTCACAATAAAATAAGTTTGGACTAAATTAGAGCTAAAATGGATTAGATATGAATTTTTAAAGATAAAAAAATTAAATAAAAAAAAAGAGAAAATGGCTCAGTTGGCTTCGCAAGCCAAGCCACCAAGCCAAGTCAAGCCATTAAAGTTGACTCAGTTATAGAAACTGCCGGTCGGTCCACGAAACCAAGCATGGACCACAGCTCAGTAGAAGACAGTGAATCAGATGCTGACACGTGGTGGACCAAGACCCTTAAAGGGTTTATAGAAAATCTATCATGGCTTACAAGACATTTTGATCTTTTCACTCGATGAAAGGAGGCACTGATTGATTGCGGTGTGCGGTGAGGCCGGTCCACGTTGTTCATGGGAATAGTAAGTGCGTGATCGGATAGCTACGATCACTTGCGGTCAAGATCGAATGATTGTGATGGTTTTTGGGTTTAATTCAAACTCTATCAGCTCGATCTATGCCATCCAAAGGCAGTGCTCAATCCAAATGATGATTCGATGGTCCACGAAGCTCCCGATTGTGATCAGGACTTCTAGGCATGCGATCAACAACCTGATTTCCTCCATCAACGTGCGATCAATGGCTAGAATATTTTTTGACTCAATTTAGGCCAATAAAACTCCATTTTTGGTAATTTTTGGAGCCTTGGATCACCATCTGATAGCCAAAACATGCAAAGGCTTGACAAGACCTTTGATCCAATGATTTTATACTATTTTCTTCAATAAACATGGATCTATACTCCTCTTTAGTCCCACATTGCCTAATAATAAAGTATCTAAGCCTCCGGTAGTTATAAAAAGACCCCAAAGCCTCAAAGATCAAGCATCTAATCCAGGAGAAGCCATAGTAAAGGGTGGAAATTAGGCTTTGGCTAAAGATTACTTCGAAGCAAACGGTGCTAAGAAGAAGAGTCAGATTTCTACACCATCTCTATGCGATTGCTGATCTGAAGATTAAGAGTTTTTTTTTTATTTTTATTTTATTTTAATTATTATATTTAAATTTTAAATTTTAATTTTAATATAAAATTTAGTTTATTGCTCTTTTAATTTTTATTCTTTAATTTTTTACTCTTTTAATTTTATTTCTTTTATTTTAATTGCTCTTTAATTTAATTACAAGCAGATGCTAAGATCTAACTAATAGATCTTAGTACTAAATTTTTCTATAATATTTAAATTTTGCTATTACTTTTATTTTATTTTTTAATTTTAAATTTTTTTTTCTTTTTTTTATAAAATTAAAAATTTTAAAAATTAAATCACTGCCTTCCTGCGGATTCGACCTAACTTGCTACTATATACATGCTCTTAATTATTTTAAAAAGAAGTTGGACTAAATTGATAAATTTGATATTTCAACAACGATATCATGAATCTATCAATAGGAAAGCCCCCTTTCACCTCTCAAGTCATGCACTAGGTGTCACATCCCCAGCAATTTTGAAGATCATGTTTTCTAGGGAAAGGCACCCTAAGTGCCCCTTTTAGCAAAATGCCATTTTAGGGACTACAACATTAAAGGGCATATAATTTTCTAGAGAGGAAGTTGTGCTTATTCGTGGAGCAATAAATGCTCTCTAGATTGCTATATGACATCAGCCCCAGATTTGCATAAGGCAAAATTGATGATTGGAGTTAGTGGAGGGCATGGTGCCCCATGCGATTAGGGAGCAAACTACCTTGGCATGAATTCTAAACTAGCATAAGGCGGGCATTGAAGAGTCAATCATCATATGCTACCAAACGGTCAGAATGAAAGCTCATACAAAGAAATGCAAGGAAGAAAAGTCTTCTTTATTTTTGAAAAAAAAATATATCTAATCAAGGTACAAAAGAAGCAGTCAGGTCATAAATCCTCTTATTCTTGTCCTCTCGAACTTTCGCCACTTCATTGGGAGAAGTTGGTTGAGGGATGAGAAAATCTAGCATGGACTCCACCATAGAGAGGCAACTATGGAGGATCATTTGGTAGCTTTTGAAGCCTCGCTCAAAGGAACCATGCAACTTCTCTATCTCCTTCAATTTGAGGAATTTGTTCATTATGGCAACCCTAAAAATCGAGGTAACTTTGGTCCCCAGTCCTGGAGGCCCCCTCTCAATGATGGTAAGGTTAGCATTGGTTTGGTGACAAGCTTCGTCTCTAGGGCTTGCCTGACTTGATTAGGCTTAAGAATTCTTTAGAAGGCTGGCCACCTTCACTTCCAAATGGTCAATCTCCCTCTTAGCCTTGATCAACTCTACCTTCATCGTTGCAACTTGGTGAAGGGCATGGATTCTATCAACTTAGGTGGTGGAGGCTTCATCTCTAGCCACCTGAAGCTCCTCTATGAGATTGGCAATCTCATGCTGAAGATTAGCCTCACCTCAAATGGACCACTGAGCTTCACAAGGGTAACCACCTTCCTTACCAAGCTCGTTTGGGCCAACCTGAGTTCCTCATTTGAAAGAAATGGGATAAGAAGCTTTGGATGACTGAAGACCCCTTTTATCTCAATGGCTTTCCATTGAGAAGCTTCCAGGATGCTCTTTAGTCTCTCATTCTTGATAAAAGAATTGCCAAGCTACCTTTGGTGGTTCTCTCAAGCTTCTTCAATGGTGCTCCACCTCAGCTCCACCAAGGCTCGACCATGCTCAGCAATCTTTTCCTGATGCTCGGCATTGGATGCCTCTTCCTTGGCTGTCCTTGTGTGATCATGCAATATTGCCAACCTAGTTTCCAAGGCTCGAATGCTGAAGTCCACCTATAAAGTTGGTTGATTCATCAACGAAAGGTGCATGAGTAGGCATTGAGTAAGAAGGAGAAGATTTACCATCAAGGCACAATGATACGATCTTGAAAGTGCCTCCTCAGTAGTCATGTCTAGGAGATCCTCTTCATTCATAGAAGGTATCATCGTCCTAATCATCTACTAGGTCATCGTATACTTGAATATCATAGTCTTGTCCTTTTAGATTGTCCATCTGGGAGTGAAGGGTTAAGGAGCTCACTCAGGAGGAGAAGATAAGGAAGCATAGCTGGTGGATGGGGGGATGATGCCTCGACTGTGCATGGAGGAGAGCTTGCAACCTTTTCCACAATCCCTGTTGCTTCTTCCTCAACTTCCTCTTTCTTGACCTCAATGAGAGCTGCTACACTTGTGCCAGCCAGAGTCGACCGTGTAGGTTGGTGTCCAACTTCTGCTCGAGGCATCTTGGCTTCCATATCCAAGCCCTCAATTATGGTGATGGATGAAGCCTCGACCCAAACACCTTGGCTCGTGGTTTCTGCTGCATTTAAGGGGATCACCCTAAGATTGGATACCTATGGTCTTGGCTTGACAAGTTATCCTACTACCTTGACCTGGATCCCTAAACCGATGGATGGAGCCTCCAATGCACCCAAAAGTAGCTCTATGTCAGAAAGGTCTCTCTCAGTCCCTGGTAGGCTCGATGTGATAGCCTTGATGGGTTGATCGCTGACTCTTGCTCCAACTTGAGATGCATCCATAACTATGCCTGATGAAGGTCTGGCTGGAGAGATCTCACCAAGAACCTCATGAGCAGCAAAACCTACTTCCTCCTTTCCTTGACTTGGCCTAGCTCCAAGCATGGTCTCCGCACGGTTAGTCTTCCTCTTCTTCTTTAGTAGGTTAGCCAAAAGTTCTTCTCTGCTAAATCTCATCCCTGTTTAGTCAAAAATCAAGGCATGAGGATGCACACAAGATAGATCAGTGGGAGAAGAAGGAATAGAGAAAGAAAGGAAATTGAAAGCTTAAAAGGATTCATTCATTCCAATGGCTTTTCTTGAGTTACAAAGATTCCCCTACTAAATTACAAGAAAGGGAAAGAAACTCATTGAGGGGTGACTCAACATCGCCCTCTACATCTCTGTCTCCCTCTACATTGGCCAAACCATTGCTCAAGGAGGATTAAGCAAGATACATACATGGCTAAGGTTGATCCCTAGGAAATGCACTCCCAACTTCTTCTTATATTCGTTAAAGCCCATAAATAAGGCTTCCTAGCATGACCTCAGCAACTCCTGGTAGAAGTCATAACCCTATTTGAAGGCCTCCACACTCTTGGCAATGGATTTTGTGAGGTGGCACCCGACGGTGGTAGCTTTTTCCGTCAAGTAAGAATGGGTCTCCCTTGCTTGGGCTACCTCTTTTCTAACCTATCATTTGTTCCTTTCGGCCTCTGCCAATAGATCTCACAGATGCCCAACCTTGATTTTGCTCTCTTGAAGTTGAGTTGTTGCCCATAGGTAGCAATCCAAGAGGAGGGACGGGACTGAATTGGGTTCTTTTAAAATTTCAACCAAATTTATCTCTAAACAAATATGTGCTTTAATTTAAGCAAATTAGAGAGTTTGTAAGGTGAAAGCTTTAAGCTACAGCGAAAGTAAGATAGTGTATGCAAACCAATAATCTAAATAATGCAAATCAAAAATAAAAGTAAAGTAAAGAAAGCAAGAAAAGCAAGTAAGCCACAATACAAGCACACAAGGTTTAAAGTGGATCGATGCAACCTGCATCTATATCCACTCTCCAAGCTTCTCTTGAAATTTTTACTATAATCCATCCTTGATTATAGTATGTTTGTTTTATTGGACTTACAAATAAATTCAGTTGATTTTCTAGGATTACTAACCAAAATCTTACATTGATAATTTTTTGGGCTCACTATCAATCTAGTTGATTTTTTGAGCTCACCAACCAAAATCTAACAAGTTCAATTTTGGGCTTAGACTGACCTAATTTTCAAGTTTCTTTCTCCTAAAGAAACTTGAAAAGAAACAAAAAATACAAGTTGAGAATTTTAGCATAAAAATAAAAAAATAGAATTTTAAACTCCTTGAGTGCGAAGAAGAGGTTGAAAGATCAGCTCTTTTGAATCTTAAATACTCTTTTTTGAGACTTGAGAGGATGCTTGAGAAGTTGTAGAAGATAGCTCTTGAATGTCCTCTGAATATTAGATGTGTGCCCTAGAAGCCAGATTGGACGACACTTGTAAAATACTTTCTAAAGGTATTTTTATAATTTTGATACAAAATTAATAAAAAGGATCATTTTCTATCATATTGTATATTTAAAGTATCTATGATATATCCATTGAGTTAATGGGCATGATAGCATATATTCCCAAGAGTTGAGAATTTAAGACATATGTTATCATAATTAACTCATAAACTACTCTCGATCATAGAATCATCATGAGGGTGATGATTGATCTGAAAGATCGATGTATGATCGCTTTCTTAGGATAAATAAGTCTTAAATCTATGGTGTGGAGACACTGAACTGAGAGTATAGATACTTGTTGAGAATAAGGGCATTGAGCGTGACCACCTCTAGCAATCATAAGAAAGTCTACCATTTCGTTAATGACTAGCTAGATGCTGTAGTTGTGTATCTAGTTTTTTGACTTGAGGTGTATCGATAGTTCACCTTGAGTATATTATAGTTTGACTACACCATTACTCGATCTCCTAGCCATTCAGAATCTTAAGGTGTATGTTGGCTATAGCATATTCATTGTAGAAATTGAATTGCACCAACAAGGAATCTATCAACCTTAGTAGAGCAGCAACAGTCCTTTGATGATCATGAGATCAAGTTCTTAAGATCAGGGTCATGGTAGTGTGAAATAATAGAAAAGGATTTCAATTAGGGTTTCACATCGGACTTGAATCAAATGATTTATTCATATGAAAGGTGTAGGGTTTGATGAGTTTACCTTGATCTAGATCCTATTAGGGCTCATGATAGAAGAACTCAGTCACACTAGTAGCTACACCAAGAGGTTCACTTTTGATTCTGATGGATTGCCACCACATACTGCTAGGTGCTACTGGTGGATTTTGGGATCAATTAAAATTATCTTGATGATCGACAATTCAAATTGGATGAATCAAAAGAATTCTAATCCATCAAAAAATATTTTGATGATATCAATGATGGAGATCATGACATGTTCTATTACCATACAAAATCGAACCTAACTAAGTCATACAAATAAGTGTTTGGGTTTGGATGTCATCAATTGGGCTAAGCTAGATCGATTGATTTGGATTAGATTCAGTTAGGTTCAAGAAAATCATGGTAGCACATGATTAAGCCTAACTTTCTTCTTCTATTGACTTTTTGGTTGACCTGGACTCAATCAAATTTGATTTGGCTCATCCAAAAATCCTGTATGAATTTGTCTTGGTTTGAATGGATCTTGTCCTGATCAGAACAGTGCTTGTCTTAGTCAAAACAAGGCTTGTCCTTATAAGATTAAGGCTTGTCTTGATGAGATTAGGGCATGTCCTAAAATCATGAGATGAAATTAGGACAAGGCCATTTTGACCTAGTCTTTGTAGGAAATGAGGAAGGAGGCATGTGGCTCCTAGAGATTATCGGAGGGCACACACTCCTAGGTGATTTCATGAACAAAAATGAGGGTGCACACCCCCTTATGGAATGCACCCTTAGTGGATAGGAGGATTGAGTTTGAAGGTGTTCAAACTCTAGGAGATAAAATTCATGCACCACTCTCCTTCCTTATCTGATTTTGTCGCCCCTTTTCCTAATGTTTTGGGTGACAAAAAGCAAAGAGAATTCAGATGGGGCATGGGAAATACATTAGAGTCCTACTTTAAGCAAGCAAGTTGCTTAAAGCCCTAGGACTCTAGGGTTGGCGCATAGGTCTATATAAAGACCCCTACACTTAGGGTTTCTAAATTGAATCTCCCACGCCCAGTGCTGCCCTTATTTCCACCTCTATGCTCCCTCTTCTAGATCTCCTCCCTCTTCTCCATGCCCAAAGAGTTGGGCAAAATAGCAAGGAAAGCTCAAAGTTCTACTGGCGTAAAGATCAAGAGAAGCAGATCCTGCTCATGACACGGACATGCTGCTACCGAAGATTTATTCGAAAGGCAAACCAAAAGATTCAAGATATAATTTTCTAAGATCAGATCTAAAAAAAGAAGACCTCCAGATCTAACCCTAGTGGATGCTAGTAGAGGTCGGGCATGTGTACAGCTCAAGTCAGAACCTCAAAGGCTTCAGATCATCACAATAGGATGAACCATTCACCCGATCAGGTGATAAGTATTATCATAGATTTATTTTTTATTTTTTTATTTTTAAATTAATCTAATTAAAACTGAGAACTTTTAGATTTGATTAAATCTAGGAGAAAAAGTTTTAAATTTTTTCACTGCAAATCTAATCCGATCAGGTCAAAACCTACAGATTAGGAACAGGAATTTTTTTCAACTGGTAACAGAGCCAGGTTGTTGATTTTAGATCTATTTTAGATTTGATCTAAATTTATTTTTTTATGATCTGATAATTTAATTTTCAAATATTACATGAGATGTAATTAAATCTAAAATCATGAGATAAATTTTAGAATTTTCATATATATGATATATGTGATGTATGTCTAGACTAGCTTTATAGATTTATAGCATGATTAGTTTAGATCTAAAAGTTTTATGATATGATCATTTAAATTTTAATTTTTAGATGTTACATCATATGTAATCTGATCTAAAATATTAATTTAGATATTTTAATTTGATATTTGTGATATATACAAAGCATGTGTAGTTTAAATCTTTAATCATATATGAGATATATGTGTTAGATCTAACTATTTTTTAGTATAGTTTATATTTCTAATTAAGGTAGACCCCTTAGCCATCTGGTCATAGGAGTAAGAAGAATTTAAAGACCCTCGCTTTCTATTTGATGGGGTGCTCTTATGACATGTAGGGGTGCTGTGTATTTGTCCTTAATCAGAAATCGAAAACTTACTTTTTGTAAAATTCTAGATCCAAAAATCCTAGGATCTTTGATGTATGTTTTATTTTATGAATCCTTAAACTTAATTAAGAATTAAATTTATAAAATTAATTAGATCTAAAAATTATAAATTTTTAGATCTAAGATACCTTCATAAAACATGGATTTGGGTATGGGTAGCTTAATTAGGTCTAGTGGTTGATCAAACCGAATTAAGAGTTGGTTAGATGGGATCAAGAGTACTTAGAATTGATCAACCCATTAGATGTAAGTCTTGGTCAAGATCGACTCATAGCCATATGTGGTCAACCACTTTAAGACCTAATTTGGCTCCACGGTTCGAGCCTGGATTGTAGACTAATCCGATCGATTCTGGTTCGATAATTTGGTGTCTAAGGTAAGTTTGACAGATTTGACTGATAGTCTTTAATTGGGAGCAACTCGATCTGAATGCATTCATGGTGAGTTAATGGCATATCCCTTTCACTGATCTCACTTATCTGGCCATTTAGATCGATCTAGTTTTGGATTGAGGTGGCTAACGATTCGAGCTAACCCATGCCACTAGGTTAGTCATAATTAGTCAAATCTAAGAGATCTAAATTGAAATCTTTCTAAAAAAATATTATCATTAGTCTTCCACCATTGTAGATGTGCGGGCCCTTTCCAGGGTTGATTGTTCTTGATTAGATACAGTGGTTCTAGTTCATGCAAATGGTGGGTCTGACTTAATTAAGGAGTGAAACAATATTCTAGGCTTGGTGAGCTTCATGAATTAGAGACCAAGTTTGGGTGTATTATTTTTAGAAAAAATTTAGATAAGAGTTATCGACTCATCGATTGATCCATCATCAATAACTATTAGATAAGATGGTGAGCCAGTCGGTGGGACCGCATCACCCACTATAAGTCATTAATCAAGGAGACTTTTGCATCTCTACTAAGGGAGTATAGGGATCCAAGAAAATAGTGGAAGCCTAAATTTATTTTAAAAAAAAATCTCTAAATAAATTGGTCAAGTCAAATTATAAGTCTAATAAGAAATTTTGACTCTCTATAGGAAAATATCTGTATCAAACCCCCTAGCCCAAATCTTAGATACCCACAGACTGATCGGATCTAATTATAATGATTGGCTAAGAAATCTTAAAATTATTTTAAGTTTTGAAAAGCTATTATATATGTTGGATCAGGAACTTCCCACTAGTCTAGCCCGTTCGACTACTGATCAAAGAGCGTCTCATGAGAAGTGGTTGGACGATGATAATAAAATCAGGTGCTATGTATTGGACTCAATGTCTGATGAACTATAGCACCAACATGAGGATATTAGAACTGCATGTCAAATGTTGGCTTACCTACAAGAATTATATGGTGAATAGAGTTGCACATCACGTTATCAAGTTTCGAGGAGACTTTTTAAGGCACAAATGCATAATGGATAGTTGGTCCAAGATCATTGCCTAATAATAATCAAGGATCTAAAAGGATTTGAAAAGCTTGGTATCCCGATGGATAAGAACCTGCAGATTGATATGATCCTGCAATCCTTAATTGATTTGTATTGGCAGTTCATCATGAACTTTTATATGAATAAGCTCCAGTGCACCTTAGTTGAATTGATGAACATGCTGATCACTGCTGAGCAGACTTTGAAGAGTTCAAAGGGATCAGTTTTGGCTATGAAAAGAACTTCTACCAAAAGAAAGTCTTTTGGAAAAAAGAAGAAGTTTGCAAAGAAGCAAAAGATTAAGGAAGAGAAGAAGGGCGAGATGAAGAAGAAGGTCATGGAGAAGAAAAAGTATTTCCACTGTAACTCTGATAGTCATTGGAAGCAGAACTGCCCAGCATACTTGGCCAGCTTGAAGAATAAGAAGGAAGAAGAACCTTCTAGAGGTATGCTCATCATTGAGACTAATCTTACGATTTTTTCTACATCCAATTGGATGCTTGACTCTGATTCTAGTGCTCATTTATGCACTTCTATATAGGATCTTGAGGATAGCAGGAGGCTAAGGGAAGGCAAGATGATCTTGCATGTCAAAAATGGAGCAAGAGTTGCTATTGTGGCTATTGGATCGTATCCTTTTTTATTACCATTTGGATATATCTTAGTTCTTAGGAACTATTATTTTGTGCCTGCTGTAAGTAGAAATTTGATTTTTGTTTCATACTTAGCATAAGAAAGTTATGTAATTAGCTTCTTTAAGGACTACTATACTATTCTTTTTTAAAAAAATAAAATTGCAAGTGGTTTCTTAATTAACGATCTCTATCAGTTATATGTAGATGTTTCTATGTACAATGTCAAGCAAAATGTGAAGGCCATAGGAACAAAATGACCTAGAGATAGTATTAATGATAGGTATCTGTGACACCTTAGGCTAGGTCATATAGCTGAAGACAGGATTAACAAATTGAAGAAATCCAGACTAATTGATCTGTTGACTTTCGAGTTATATCTGATTTATGAATCATACCTTCAAGACAAAATGACCAAGCTTTCTTTTGTGGAACATAAGAAAAAATCAACAGACCTACTTATCTTAGTAAATACAGATGTGTGCGACCCATTCAATATGCTAGTCAAAGATAATTTTATCTATTTCATTATCTTTATTGATAATTTATTTTGGTATGGGTATGTGTACTTGATGCGACATAAGTTTGAAGCCTTTGAAAGGTTCAAAAAATTCAAACTTAAAGTGGAAAAGCAAACTAGAAAGCCTATTAAGGTTCTTCGATCAGATCGAGAAAGTAAATGCCTTAGTTAGGAATTTCTGGACTATCTCAAGGTCAATGGCATAATCTCATAATGGACTCTACTTGAAATACTTCAACTTAATGAGATTTTAGAAAGGAGAAATCGGACCCTATTAGATAAGGTCCGATCTATGATGAGCTTCACTAACCTTTCTAAGTTTCTTTAAGGACATAGTTTAATGATAGCTACTTATTTACTGAATATGGTTCCATCTAAAATTGTTCCTACCACACCATATGAGATATGGCATGGTAAGAAATCAAGTTTAAGTCATCTCAGAATTTGAGGTTATCCAGCTCATGTCAAGAGACAGCAGGCGGACAAGTTAGAATCTAGATTTCTTAGAACTCGGTTTATCAGATATCCTAAAGACCATTAGGATATTACTTCTATCTTTCGGAAGACCACAATATGATTGTGAGTCGACATGCCATTTTTCTTGAGAAATAATTTATTCAAGATTATGGCATTGAAAGATAGATTAGGCTCGAGGAGAAGGTCTCCAAAGAGCAACGAGCCAAGAAACCTAAGGAACCTAGTCAGTTTGAGCTGATCTACACACTACCTCCTCCACCTTGTAGATCAAGTAGGATTTTCCATCCTCCTGAGAGATACTTAGGTACAATTCAAGAAGATGTAGAGAAAATATTTCTCATGAAAAATGGGGTTCATGGTGATGATCCCAAAACCTATAATGAGGTGATATCAGATATCGACTCCAAGAAAGGGCTAGAGGAAATAGGGTCAGAGATTGACTCAATGCGCTTGAACTAAGTCTAGATCTTGGTAGATCTACCTAAAGATATTGTACCTATTGGATGTAAATGGGTCTTCAAGAGAAAGAGGTGCAGATGAAAATGTGAAGACTTTCAAGGCTAGGCTAGTGGCGAAAGATTATAGTCAGCGTGAAGGCATTGACTATCAGGATACCTTTTTGCTAGTGGCCATGCCAAAATCCATCTACACATTACTTGCTATTGCAGTCTATTTTAATTATAAAATATGGTAGATGGATATGAAAATAGCATTATTAAATGGATATCTTGAGGAAGATATCTATATGAAACAGTCACTTAGTTTCACATCTGGTGATGATAATCATAAGGTCTGCAAGTTGCAAAGGTTCATTTATGGACTCGAGCAAGCATCTCGAAGATGGAATGCTCATTTTAATGATGTAATCAAATCATTTGGTTTCATCAAGAATGAAGAGGAATCCTGTGTATTCAAGAAGATCAGTGGGAGCATTGTTGTTTTTCTCATATTATACATGGATGACATCCTCCTAATTGGGAATGATATTTTCATATTGACCTCGGTCAAAGTATGGTTGTTTAAAGAGTTTTCTATGAAAGATCTAGGAGAAGTATCCTTTATTTTAAAAATTAAGATCTATAGGGATAAACCGAAGAGGATGCTAGGTATCTCATAGAAGAGGTACCTAGAGGAGGTGCTAAAGAGGTTTAACATGGAAAACTTCAATAGGAGACTAGTGCTCTTCAAACATGATATTCATCTCTCCAAAAGGATGTGCCCCAACACACCTGAGGAGATTGAATGTATTAGCATGATCCCTTATACTTCGGCAATAGTGAGCCTTATGTACACCATGGTATGTATACGACCAGATATCACTCATGCTATAAGTGTCACAAGTAGGTATCAATCGAATCTAAGCGAAGAGCACTAGACTTCTATAAAATATATCCTTAAGTATTTAAGAAGGACTAAGGATATGTTTTTAGCTTTTAATAATGGAGAACTCCAGATCTAGGGGTATACAGACTCAGACTTTATGTCTGATATAAATGATCGAAAGTTGACATCTGGTAGTCTATTTCTATACAATGGTGGTGCTGTAAGCTAGAAGAGTTCCAAGTAGACCATGATAGCAAACTCCACCATGAAAGTAGAGTACATCGTTGCCTCGAAAGCTACGAAGAAGGCATTCTGGTTCAAAAAGTTTGTCATAGAGCTCAAAGTGATGCCATCAGATGCCGTTCCTCTATACTATGATAATAATGGTACCATAGCCCTAGCTAAGGAGTCAAGGTCTCACCAAAAGTCCAAGCACATCGAGCGGCGGCTCCACCTCATCCATGATTATCTCAAGAAGGGATACATCGAGGTCAAGAGAGTCGACATTGCAGACAATGCTACTGACCCACTAATGAAGCTTTTAGACCAGCAAAAGATCAAAGCCCACCTTGAGAAGATGGGACTTAAATTTGTAGCCAATTGACTTTAGATCAAGTGAAAGTTTGTTAGATGTATGCCCTAGAAGCCAAATTGACCGACACTTATAAAATACTTTCTAAAAGTATTTTTATAATTTTGACTTAAAATTAATAAAAAAATATTTTCTATCATATTATATATTTAAAGTGTCTGTGATACATCCATTGAGTTAATGGGTATGATAACATATATTCTCAAGAGTTGATAATTTAAGGCATGTGTTATCATAATTAACTCATAAACTGCTCTCGATCGTAGGATCATGAGGATGGTGATTGATCTAGAAGATCGGTGTATGATGACTTTCTTAGGATAGATGAGTCTTGAGTCTATGGTATAGAGACATCGGAGAGAGAATACAGGTACTTGTTGAGAATAAGGGCACTAAGCATGACCACCTTAAGCAGTCATAAGGAAGTCTATCTTCTCGTCGATGACTAGCTCGATACTATAGTTGTGTGTCTGGTTCTTTAACTTGAGGTGCATCGATAGTTCATCTTGAGTATGTTATAGTTTGACTATACCATAACTTGGTCTCCTAGTCATTTGGAATCCTGAGGTGTATGTTAGCTATAGCATGTTTATTGTAGGAATTGATTGCACTAATAGAAAATCTATCAATCTTGGTAGAGGAGGAGCAGTCCTATGATGATCATGAGATCAAGTTCTTAAGCCCATGGTCATGGCAGAATGAAAATATAGAAAAGAATTTCTATTAGGATTTTACATCAGACTTGAATTAAATGATTTATTCATATGAAAGGTGTAAGTTTTGACAAGTTTACCTTATCCTACATCCTATTGGAGCTCATGATAGAAGAACCCAATCACATAGGTAGCTACACTAAAAGATTCACTTTTAGTTCTGATGGGTTGCTACTACATACTGCTAGGCATTACTGGTGAATTTTGGGATCAATTAGAATTGTCTTGATGATCAACAATTCTAATTGGATGAATCAGAAGAGTTCTAACCCATCGAAAGATGTTTCGATGATGTCGATGATGGAGATCATGATATGTCCCATTACCATACAAAATTGAACCCAACTAGATCACACAAATAAAGGTTTGAGTCTAGATGTCATCAATTGGGCTAACATAGTTTGATTGATTTAGATTAGATCCAATTAGATTCAAGAAAATTATTCTAGCATATGATTGAGCCTAACTTTCTTCTTCTATTGACTTTCTAGTTGACTTAGACCCCATCAAATTTGATTTGGCTCATTTAGGAATCTTGTATGGGTTTGTCCTGGTTTGATTGGACCTTGTTCTAGTCAGAATAGGGCTTGTCCTGGTCAAAATAGGGCTTATCCTAAAATCATTAGATGAAATTAGGACAAGGCCATTTTGACCCAGTCTTTGTAGTAATTGAGGGAGGAGGCATGCGCCTCCTAAGGAATATCTGAGAGTGCATGCTCCTAGGTGATTTCATGAAAAAAAAGGGGGTGCACGCCCCCTTATGTCTTGCACCCTTAGTGGATAGGAGGATAGAGTTTGAAGGTGTTCAAACTTTAGGAGATAAAATTCATGCGCCACTCTCCTTCCTTATCTAATTTTGTCGCCCCTTTTTCTGTTGTTTTGGGTGACAAAAAGCAAAGAGAATTCATATGGGGCATGGGAAATACATTAGAGTCCTTCTGCTTTAAGCAAACAAGTTGCTTAATGCCCTAGGACTTTAGGATTGGCGCATAGGTCTATATAAATTCCCCTGCACCTAGGATTTTCAAATCCAATCTCCCATGCCCAGGTGCTACCCCTATTTCCATCTCCATGCCCTCTCTTTCAGATCTCCTCCCTCTTCTCCACACCTAAGGAGTTGGATAAAATAGCAAGAAAAGCTCGAAGTCCTGTTGGTACAAAGATCAAGAGAAGCAGATCCTATTCGTGAGACGGACGTGCTACTACCAGAGATTTGTTCAAAAGGCAAACCAGAAGATTCAAGATCTGATTTTTTGAGATCAGATCTAGAAGAAGAAGACCTCTAGATCTAACTTGGGTTGATGCTGATAGAGGCCAAGCACGTGCATAGCTCAAGTCAGAACCTTAGAGGCTTCAGATCATCGCTGCAGGGTGAACCATTCACCTGATCAGGTGATAAGTGTTATCACAGATTTATTTCTTATTTTTTTTTATTTTTAGATCAATCTAATTAGATTTAAGAACTCTCAGATCTCATCGGATCTATGAAAAAATATTTTGAATTTTTTTGCTATAGATCTGATCTGATCAAGTCAAAACCTGCAGACTAGGAACATGAATTTTCTTCACTGAAATCACTACATAATCCCTCTCTTTTTCTCTCTTTTTGATGTGCAATGAAATCTCTCTTATTTGAATAATTTCTCTTTGAATCCCACTTAATCTTACTTCTAAATTGATTCTCTAGCCTTAAATACCTTTAGAGATGGTTGGAGAGTGAGTTCTAACTATTAGAAGCTCTAAAATGATTGTTGGAGATGAAAAAGAGCTATTGGAAAGGTTGTAGAAACTTATCGTTAAAAGCTATCAGCGAGTTTAGAGAGTTCTCTATTTTTATGGAGATGTCTCAATTTTACTTTGAGATGACTCAAAAATTTTGGAGTTATCTCAGTCTCAATCTAAAGAAATAAGGTTTTTGTTTTTTGAAACCGAGATGAGTCGAGCTGATTTCGAGTTCTCTCAACCTCGTGCCAAGATATTGTGCCAGCATGCCAAATAGCTGGGAGATGGCTCTAAATTTTTTAGAGATGGCTCCAAATTTTCTGGTGATGACTCCAAATTTTCTAGAGATGGATTCAAATTTTTTAGAGAAGATTCTAAATTTTTTAGAGATGACTCTACTAACTCTTGAACTCAAAAATTCCTTCTTTGAAGACCTTCACTTAAAGAATTTGTGAAGATCTTTTTCAATGAATATTTCTTTAATTTTAACACCTGGAATGACCTACATATATTCTTGAAATGCATGATTAGATATATAATATACTCAAAGTTTGACAATCATCAAAATCAATCATGGAGTCAATAATCTCCTCTTTTTTTATGGTGGAAAATCCTTTGAGTATATACTAAAGAAACTAATGTAAATCAAGACAAAAATAATAAATTAAACTTCATGAAAATTCTTAATGAGCGTTTAATTTATTGCACATCATTAGTATATACATATTTTAAGTACTTCTATATCAAAATGATGTTTCAATTCAAATTAATAAGTATCAAGAATTCAAGCATCAATAATTTGAGTTTCTTAAGTATCAATCCTTCAAGCATATACTTAACATATTTTTTTTTCTTTTTGACAACGTCAAAAAACTCATGGAAAGAAATAAGAAATAATCATCAAAATCTGTTAGGAATATGCGCTCTTTCCACATGGATCGGCATGACCGCTGGTGATTAGCCAAGCAATAAGAAAGTACTTCTTAGAGATCTCTGTGGAAGCATAATCAAATAAATCAAAAAATAGAGAAGAAGAGAAGAAGAGATTTTTAGAAAAAAAGAGCTTTATATTCTGTATATTTCTGCACTCTTACAATCTTGATTTATTTTCAGTATATATACTTTACAAAGGGTTAAGCCCAAGCTTATAGAAAAACTTTTCAAACCCAAACAACCCAAGAACATAAAATAATAATCCGCAAAAGCTGAGCTGGTCTAGTTTCAGACTGAGCCGGCTAACCTACGACTGGGTCGGCTCAATCTGGGACTCAACCAACCCAATTGTGTACCATGCCAATAGCCCAAAAATGTTGCTCTCTATCTCGATTTTCCTCTGAGACCTAGCCGACCCAATCCTGGACTGAGCCGATCCAGTTTCCAACTGAGCCAGCTCAGTCTCAGAGTAAGCCGGCCTAGTTTCTGAACTTTACTATTGAGACTGATTCTTCTTTCGGCTCACTTCCGTCTTTCCATGACCTATCTTCTTATATTTTCAAGACCTGGGAGTGCCACTTCTAAGCTAACATTCTCCATCTTGGTGCTTCCAAGTCCTTATGAACTCATCTCTTCTCAACAGACCCATCCGTGCCACACATCTCTGAAAGCTGTCTTTAGGGAGTACCTTCATGAGTGCATCAAACTGATTCTTCTTGGTATAGACCTTCATCAATTTTGCTTCACCTTCCTCCACCAGCTCTCTGATCCTGTGGTACCTCACATCTATATGCTTTGAGCATGCATGATAGACTGAGTTCGATGCCAACAACAGAGCACTCTAACTATCACTGAATACTGTAACCTTACTCTGCTCCACCCCCAACTCATCAATCAGCCTCCTAAGCCAAAGAGCTCCCTTTGCAGCCTTCGTTATCCCAATGTACTCGACCTCTATGGTAGACAAGACCATGATTGGCTAAAGAATTGATCTCCAAGACATCAGTCCATCATATACACAGAAGAGGTATCTAGTAGTAGACCTCCTTGTATCAAGATCTCCAGCATAATTTGCATCAACAAATCCTTCCAGAGGATCTGAACCTTTGCACATCTTCATAGATTGTTCTCCAAATCCTTCCGACTGTTCACCAAACCATAATCCCTTGTTCCATGCAGATATCTCAGTATCTATTTCAATGCTTTCCAGTGTTCCTTCCTAGGGTTAGCCATGTATCTACTAATCGTGCTCACAGCATATGCTATATTTGGTCTACAACACATCATAGTGTACATCACATTGCTTACAACATTTACATAAGGGACTTATTCCATGTACTTTCTCTCCTCTTCTAATTGGGGGCACTGTAACTTGGAGAGAGACATATGGCTCGGCAATGACATCTCTACAGGTTTGGCCTTCTCCATCCCAAACCTCTTCAGAACCTTCTGGACATACTTTTCTTGTGACAAATGGAGCACTCCTTTACACCTATCTCTGCAAATATCCATTCCAAGGATTTTCTCAGCTGGACCCAAATCTTTCATTTCAAATTCAGATGATAATGCTATTTTCAACCTTTTCACAGCATCCATGCTTCTACTGGCTATGAGCATATCATCTACATACAATAATAGGTACAGAGCATTCTTCTTATCTATGTCCTTGACGTAGATATAATAATCATGTTCACATCTGCTGAAACCCAAGCTCAAGACAAAGCTATCAAACCTTCGATACCACTGACGAGGGGATTATTTCAAGCCATACAAAGAATTCCTGAGTAAACACACCTTTTCTTCCTATCCCATCTCCATGAAACCATCTGGCTGCTTTATGTAGATTCTTTCCTCCAAAGTCCCATAAAGGAAGGCCATCTTCATGTCCATCTGTTCCAATTCCATGTTATGCTATGCCTGACAGCAAAACTCGAATAGATGTATGATGCACCATAGGAGAAAATTTTTTTGTGTAGTCAATTTCTTTCCTTTGTGAGTATTTCTTTGCTACCAGCCTTACTTTGAATCTGACTCCACCTTATTTTGAAGGTGTTTCTTTCTTTGTAAACACCCACTTTGAGCCAATAGGTCGAGCACCCTCTGGAAGATCCTCCAAATGCTATGTCTGATCCTTCTCAAGTGATTCCATCTCCTCCATCATGGTCTGCATTCATGAATCATGATCCTCACTCTCCATGGCCTCTGTATAATTTTCTAGATCTCCATTAGGAGTGATGAATGCATAGGAGATAACCTCATCAATGCCATATCTGATCGATCTTCTAATAGTACGCTGGGGCTTGTGCAAAGCAACTTCCACTGGAACATCTCTGCCTGATGTCTGTGCATACTCCTATACATCTGTCTGAACTACTGACCCTCCATGCTGATTTTCAATCTGAGATAATACTTTCTGCCTAGCTCCACCTCAATAGGAACACTCCTTTAAGTGGATGTAACCTACATGCCATCATTCTCTGACTGGACACCACTATTCACCTTTGTTTTTCTAGTTTCATCAATCCTAGACCTCCTCAAGATGCTCTTCTCATCAAAGATAACATTCCTACTGATCACTGACTTCTGTGCCTGAGAGTTCCACAGCAGGTATCCCTTGACTCCTTGTAGATAACCTATGAATGTCATCTTTTGAGATTTTGGATCCAATTTGCTCCTCTCGGTTGCCTCCACATGTGCATAGGCTGTGCAACCAAAGACTTTTAGGTGGCTAAGCTCCACCTTCTTTCCATTCCAGACCTCCTCTGAAATGCCTCCATTCAGCTTATAATGAGGGGACCTGTTCATAAGAAAATAAGAAAAAGTTAGAGCATCACTCCAAAAGAACTTTGGGAGTGATGTCTGTAGCCTCAAAATCCGTGCCTTCTCGGTTAGTGTCTGGTTCATCCTCTCCATGACACCATTCTACTGGGGAGTTATCCTGATTATGTAATGGCGTTCGATGTCAATTTCCTCACAGTACCTCCTAAACTCCAGGCTAGTATACTCCCCTTCATTGTTCGACCTCAAATACTTTACTTGTCTCCCTGACTCCTTCTCTACTTCAGCTCTCCAAGCAATGAATCAGGCAAACACCTCTGATTTTTCTTTGATCAGATAAACCCAGACCTTCCTTGTGAAATCATCAATGAAAGTGATAAAGTATTTTGCCCCACCTCTAGCTGATATAGGAGCTGGTCCCCACACATCCGAGTGCACTAAATTCAGCACTCCCTTGCTGCACTTGGTACTTCTGGCAAACTTCATCCTATGATGTTTGTCAAAGATACACTGCTCACAAAGATCTATGCCCTCCTTCTTCAGGATTGGGATCATACCTCTTCTACTTAGTTCTATGAGCCCATGGTCACTCATATGACCCATCCGATAGTGCCACAATCGATATAAAATCTGCTCTTCCTGTGCCACTGTTAGCACCTCTGCACTATCATTTATCACTGAGCCTTCCATTCTGTAAAAATTGTTGCTCAGTCTTCTATCTCTCATCACTACCAAAGCTTTCTTAAAAATTTTCAAACATCCACTCCCAGCCTAGCTACTAAAAGCATAACCCTGCTCCTCCAAGTAGCCCAAAGAAATTATTTTTTTTTAACTCTGGTACATACCTAATATTTGATAATGTACGAGTGATCCCATCATACATCCTCATCCTGATAGAGCCAATTCTAACTACTTTGCATGGGTGATCATCTCCAAGGCTGATACTTCCACCATTGACCTTCTGGTAGGTAGCAAACCACTTTCGATGAGAAGTATAGTGGTGCGAGCATGCTGAATCTAATATCCATATAGTATCATACTTTGTGGATCCATCTGATACAACTAGCAGGTCTTCTCCACTACTCATAGAAGCTGTATCATCTTTCTTGCTGGCCTTCCCTTTTTCTGATCTCAAAAGGGGACAATCTCTCCTCAGGTATCTAGGCTGATGACATTTATAATATTTCAATGTCATCTTCCTCTGATCTTGAGACTTTGACCTACCCTTGAATTTTTTTCTTATCTTCTTCTTTGATCTTTCCTGTCTTTCATTCACAGCCAAGATCTCAGACTTAGAATCTTCCTTGCAGATCTTCTCCCTTTGCTCATTTGATCTGAGCATACCAACAATCTTTTCATAGTTTAGTGTCTCTTTCCTATAAACTAAAGTTGTTATGAGACCATCATATGAACTTGGGAGAGAACAAAATAGTAGCAATGTCCGATCCTCCTCGTCGATCTTCACATCCAAACTCATCATCTCAGAATACACCTGATTGAATCTTTGGATATATGCAACAAGATCTCCGCCTTCAGATATCCTCAAACTATACAGTTGTTTCTTCAACCATAGCTTGTTCGTCATGTTCTTTCCAATGTATGTGTTCTCCAGTCTCTCTCAGAGCCCCTTTACTGTAGTCTCTATGCAAATCTCGGGCAAAATTTAATCGACCAAGCACATCCGAATTGTGCTAAAAGCAATTTTCTCCAACTCTTCCCAATCCTCAGCACTGATCCTTTTCGACCTTTCTTTTGTTAAGATCTTGAAGAATCTCTGCTGAGCCAACAAGTCCTTTACTCTTTGCTGCTATGAGATAAAGTTTCCCTTATCATTGAGCTTCTCAAAATTCACCTTGAATCTACTTAATCTCATGACTTCAAATAAGTCAAAAATAGATCCCTAACTGTTAGATATGTGTGCCCTAGAAGTCAGAATTGGCTGACACTTATTGTACACTTTTAAGAGCAAAATTATAATTTTGACTATAAATAATAAAATAAATTATTTTCTATCATAATGTATATTTAGTATCTGTGATACATCCTTTGAATTAATGGTATTGATAGTTCATATTTTCAAAAGTTAAAAATTTAATATATGAATTTTCATTATTAACTCATAAAATGCTCCCGATCGTAGGATCATCATAAGGATGATGATTGATCTGGAAGGTTGGTGTACAATCGCTTCTTTATAGTAGATGAGTCTTAAGTCAACGGTATAAAGACACTGGAGCGAGAGTATAGGTACTCATTAGAGAACGAGGATACTGAGCGTGACCACCTCGAGCAGTCATAAGGAAGTCTACCTTCTCATCGATGACTGACTCGAAGCTGCAATGGTGTGTCTGGTTCTTTGACCTGAGGTGCATCAACAATTCACCTTGAGAGTGTTATAGTTTGACTACACCATGACTCGATCTCCTAGCCATTCAGAATCCTAAGGTGTATGTTGGCTATAACATATTCATTGTAGGAATTGAATTGCACCAAGAGAAAATCTATCTATCTCGGTAGATGAGGAGCAGCCCTATGATGATCATGAGAATCAAGTCCATAAGCCCATGGCCATTGTAGAATGAAATAATAGAAAGAGTTTCTATTAAGATTTTCACATTGTACTTGAATCAAATGATTGAATCATATGACAGAAATTAGGGTTTGACGAGTTCACCTTAATCCTAATCTGATCGGAGCTCAAGATAAAAGAACTTAATCACACATGTGACTGCACCAAGAGGTTCATTTTCAATTTTGATGGATTGCCACCATATACTGCTAGGTGTCGCTGATGGATTTTGGGAGTAATTAGAATAATTTGGATGATCGATCATTTTAGTTGTCTGAATCAAAAAAGTTCTGATCCATCGAAAGGTGTTTCGATAATTTTGTTGATAGAGATTGCGACATATCCCATTACTATACAGAACTGAACCTAACTAGGTCACACAAATAGGGGTTTAGATCTGGATAGCATCAATTGGACTAATCTAGTTCAATTGATTTGAATTAGATTCAATTAGGTTCAAGAAAATCGTGCTAGCACATGATTGAGCCTAATGTTCTCCTTCTATAATCATTAAAAGTTGTCTCGACTGAGCCAAATATATTTGTGCTCACTCAGGTATCTTTATTTGATCTGACTGGAGCTTGTCCAGGTTAAAAAATGATTGTCTTAATTTATAAGATAAATTTGAGACAACACCTGCTATTTTTCATCACCTGCTAATTCTTGTCTTTTTACTTTGGTCAAACATTGACCTTTGACACTTAGACATCTGCCCATGTGTCATGCACCCATAGGAGAGTAGAAGGGCTTGTCCCCTTACTAGAAAGAGGAAAGGAGGGGGTGCATGCTTAGGGAGGCATGCACCGAAGGATAGGGATGCCTGGAGTCCCAAACAGATGGGACTCCAGGTTGCTTCTTGGAATCAAACTAGGTGGCACCAAGGGACTCTGCTTTGACCAGTCTTAGTGCGACCTAAGGGTGTTGGAGAGGGCCTCTCATCTGATTGGATTAGGTGATGTCATCCCATCAATCAGATTTAGATCTGATTAAACGAAGAGATGTGGTTAGCTAGGATGATGTGGCACTGCATGGCACAGTAGGATCTATAAAAATCCTATCTGCACCTAACTTTTTAGAAGTTCTCCCTTAGCCCACACCATATTGCTCTCTCTCTCTCTCCTCCATGCCTACCTCTGATCCCCTTTCTCCTCTCCACACCCAAGAGATTTTGGGCTCCAGTTTGGTGCGATCTAGGTAAGAGAAAGACGACAAGAAAGGAAGAAGACAGCATTGCTGCAAGAGACGACATCGAATCTTTGCAAGTTATTTTGAAGATCTTCAATATCAGATCCAGATTTAATTTTTGGAGGATAGATCGAAAAGGAGGAGATATATAGATCCTGTTCGAGTGAATATCAGTAGAGGCCAGGTGACTGCATGGCTGCATCCAAAATCTCAAACAATCAGCAAGATCATCATAGGGTAATTAGATTACTCGAGAACAAAGTATAATTAAATCTAATTTTATTTACTTTTATTTTATTTTATTATATTTATTAAATAAAATCTAAAATATATCAGATTTAATTTAGATCTAAGTAAAAAAATTTTAAAATATTTCTCTTGATCAAATCAGATCTGAACGAACCTGACCTGAAAAATAGTTTTTTTCCTTCAACTAGTATCAGAGCCAGATTTCTATAAATTATTTAGATCTAATTTTAATTTAATTTTAATCTAATAATTAGATAATTTTAGATATCAGATGAGATATGATTAGATCTAAAATTAAAAAAATTAAAATTAAATAATTTAGATCTAAGTTCTATAAGATGCATGACTAGTTGTAGAATAGAATTATTCTATGTATAGTCTTGCATGATCATAATTTAATTTGATTAAGTTATAATTTTAGATTAATTTATTTATTATTTTTTGATATTATAATTATTATAATAAAATCTAAAAAATAAAAAAATAAAATTATTTAATTTTTGGTTTATATGAGATATGATGAGTGCATGTTTAGACTAGTTGTAAAATAGTTCTACATAATTATCTAGAATAGAATTTATTTTGATGTGATCAATTTAAATTTAATTTTTTAGATAATTATGAGATAATTTAAATCTAAAAAATTGCATGATATGATACATAAGATGTACGCAAAATATGTTTATAATTAGATCAATTTTTATAAACAAGATATATGATGTAGATCTAACTAGTTTTGTAGTTTTTATATTTTTGATTAAGGCATTCTCCTTGGCCGTCCGGTCATAAGAACAAAGTAGGATTTAAATGCCCTCTCCTCTCATTCGATGGGGTGTTCTTATGATGTGTAGGGGTGCTGCACGTTCGTCCTTAATAAAAAATCAAGAACTTATTTTCTGCAAAATCCTAGATCCTAAAATCCTAAAATTTTATTTACATATTTTGTTTGTGAATCCTAAACTTAATTAAGAATTAAGATTATAAAATATATATTAGGTCTAAAATTAAGAATTTCAGATCTAAGATATATTCATAAAATTGGGTTCAGATTTGGATAGCTCAATTAGGTCTAAGCGGTTGATCAAACCAAATCAAGAGTTGGTTAGATGGGATCAAGAGTAATTAAATTGACCAGTCTAATAGGATTAAGTCTGGGTTAAGATCGAGTCACGTGAGTGATAGATCAAGTTAAGACCTAATTAGGCTCAGTGGTTAGAGTCTGGATTGTAGGCTAATCCGATTGATTTTGGCTCAATAATTTGGTCTCTAAGGTAAGTTTGGCAGATATGATTGACTAGTTTTTAATTGGGAGCTACTCGACTCGAATGCATTCTTATCAACTTAATGGAATATCCCTTCCACCGGTCTCACTTATCTTGCCATATTTGTTCGCTCAGTCCAGATCTAAGGTGGTCAATAATCTGAGCTAACCCATGCCACTAGGTTAGTCATAATGGTTATGACTATGTCAAGTCTAGTTTAATGAGACCTAAATCAAATCTTCCTAAGAAAAGATTAAGTCTAAGGTCTTCCACCATTGTAGATGTGCAGGCCCTTCCTGAGGTTTATTATTCTTAGCTGGGTACAGTGATTCAGTTGCACCAAAAAGATACAACCATGTCTATTAGGCATTGGATGTTATGAGCTGGAGGATGGATTGGGCTTAATATTTTGGATACTGATAAGTAGTAAAAATATACTAATAAAAGTATTAAATTATAAAATAAATTAAATTATTTTATTAGAAATTGATACTTTTATTAATCTTATGCAGGAAAGAAGACCACCAATGGGAAGATCTCATTTTTCTGATTTAGATGAATAAATTTCAGGCAAAACGGACTTCAAACGAGCCTAGAATCAAAATTTCAAAAAAAAAAAAAATGCCGACGCAACGCTGACGTCAGGATGACGTCAGCATTTTTCACAGCGCACGGTGGACCATCTGAAGAATAATTCGAGAATTTCACAGCATAAAGAGTGCACTGATTGGTTGAAGAATGCGGCGGTCCATGCAACACCGAGCTCGTGCACGGTCCACGGAGGGCAATTTGGGAATTCTGGCTGATCCAACGGGCGATTTTCACTGAAGCTTGATCGGACGGCCGAAAGAAGGCGCTGATGGACGGCATCCGCAGCTCCCGATCGAGATCCAATGGTTGAGATTCATCCCGACGTAAAACTAAAGGTCTGAAGGCTTATTTCAATGCGATCGGATGGCCCAGATTTGATCCAACGGTTGATCCAATGGCTGGCATTAAATCCGACTTGATCTGGGTTATTTTAAGGGGTTTTTGAGTGATTTTTGGACCGTTTGATCAACATCTGAACGGCCAGAATTATCCCAGATCCTTAATTTGAGTTATTTTGGGAGTCTAAAACCTAATTTTTGATGGATTTTGGGGGAAATCAAATTCTTTATCTATAAAAAACCTATGGTTGTCGTAAAAAAAAGATGAATTAGAGAGAGAAAGAGAGAGAGACGGGAGGAAAGAGAGAGAGAGAGAGAGAAAGAAAGAGGAGAGAGATAAAAAAAAGTGATTTGTGAGAAAATCAAAAAGGGTTTTTGATTTTTCTTCGACGATCAAGACATCGATCAAGGAGCCTCTTCTTCTTCGCCAAGTTCTCCACATCAAGAGCAGCAGACAATCAATTTCAGCAATCAAACAGTCTAATTTCTTCTATGCTTTTTATTTTATTTGCTATTTTTGAACTTTGTTATTATGAACTAAATTTTATTTTACTAAGGCTAAGGTGTAGCCACTCTTTTGATGCAATATTCAGTATGACTTTATTTTTAAATTTTATTCATGAGGAGTATATAAATCTGATCTTAATGCTTTTAGATTACTGGCCATCTTCTAATTGATCTGATGAACATAGATGTTACGGACCAAGTACATCTATGTTAATGCTTCTTGATTATATACCTTGTATTATGAATCAAATTAGAATTCATATGCATGCGGAAATTTTAGTGCGCTTTGGACGCAGCGTATTTTAATTAGAGGGTTTCACAAAACCTAATGCATTAATATTTATTTAAATTACACCTGGACCAAAGGATAATTAATAAATATTAATAGTTTTGCTATGCCTGGACCAAAGGATAGTGAATAAATTAGGAGACTCCACCGTCACATGAAATAAAATTAATCTAAAAATCTGAATATTGTATTGACTGAGTTGGTGAACCGATTGCCTTAGTAATCCATTGCTCTTGAATTTAAAACCCTAATAATTTACACTCTCTCTATTTAATTAAAAACTTTTAATTATTTTTTTTTTATTTTTTTTTTAATTTCTTATTCTCATAAATCGATCTTCTAAATAAAGCATAGGAAAGAGCTTTTCAGTACTTATTTTCCAATCCTCTAGGGACGATACTCTACTCATTCACTTTATTACTTGATCGACTGGTGCACTTGCCATAGCTATAAATTAGCACGCATCAAGTTTTTGGCGCCGTTGCCGGGGATTGTGTCTAAAATAATATTAAAATTTTGATCCTAGCTTTACTTTAGAAATTTATTTTTAATTTTTATTATTAAAAAAAAAAAATTTAAGTGCATGACACGTACTGGACATAGTAACTTACTACCTTTAGATCCAGAAATTGAAAGAACTATTAGAAGACTACAACAAGAGAGAAACATGGCAGCTGAAGATCCTAACGACATCAATCTAGGATTGGATATGGCGACTGAAGGACAGCATGAAGCTATTCGACCAGTACATCATCCATTAAATGATTACATCACACCATCTGTAGCCGATGCAGCTTCGAGCATCAGGAGACTGCCTGTACGAGCAAACAACTTCGAAATAAAATCCGGCGATGATCCAGATGATTCAATCAACTGTCCAATTCAGTGGACACATGTGCATGATGATCCGAATGCCCATATTTCTAATTTTCTTGAACTTTGCGATACTTTTAAAATTAATGGGGTGTCGGATGATGCTATTAGATTAAGGTTATTTCCTTTCTCTTTATGGGATAAAGCTAAAAATTGGCTTCATTCTCTTCCTGCAGGTTCTATCACAACTTGGGATGTCCTAGCCCAAAAATTCTTAGCCAAGTACTTTCCACCTTCCAAGAACTGCTAAGATGCGCAACGATATCACTTCTTTTATGCAGATGGACATGGAGACACTATATGAGGCTTGGGAGCATTTCAAGGAACTGCTGAGGAGATGTCCACATCATCAACTATCCCGTATGGCTTCAGGTACAAACTTTCTATAATGGTTTATCTCCTACTAATCGATTCTATGATTGATGCAGCAGCAGGAGGAACCATTAATCAAAAAATGGAGGAAGAAGCCTTCGATCTGATCGATGAGATGGCATCAAATAGCTATCAATGGCAGACAGAGCGCATGATGCCAAAAAGACTAGCAGCTGTGCAGGGAGTAGATTGCGTGCCAACTTTACTAGCTGAAATTGCAGCCCTTAGAGCCGAAGTCAACAACTTAAAGGGAACAGCTATGCATGTTCAGAGCATTACTTGTGACCTGTGTGGAGGAGGACACGATACGAGCAATTGCCAGACAGGTAATCCTTTTGCTAAAACAACTGATACAGCTAATTATATTGGTAATTTTTTCAGGCCGCAACAAAACAATCCCTACTCCAACACATACAATCAAGGGTGGAGGCAGCACCCAAATTTCTCATGGAGCAATCAAAATGCAGCACAACAGCCACCCCCGGGATTCCAAGTACCTGAAAAGAAGTCCAACATGGAAGAGCTGATGGTCAAATTTATGCAAAACCAAGAAGCAACTATAAAAAATTTGGAAGCCAAACTTAGGCAGGACCAAACAGCAGCAATTCGAAACTTGGAGATGCAAATAGGTCAAATGGCTAAGATAATCTCCGAGAGACCTCAAGGATCCTTGCCAAGCAATACGGAGACAAATCCAAGGGAGCAAGTCAATGCTATCACCCTAAGAAGTGGTACAAAGCTGGAGGAGCCACATCAGAAGAATGAGACTGAAGAGCCAACTACAAATAAGGAACCATCAACTCAAATTCGTCAGTCACCAAAACAACCAGCAGATGGATGGTCTCCAGGTATACGATTTGCTGATCCAAATGTGAAGCCCTACGTGCCGCCACTACCATTCCCAGAGAGACAAATACAGCATCCAGATAAGGAATTTTCTAACTTTTTCAAAATTTTAAAGAATTTACATATTAATATTCCTTTTGTAGATGCTATTACTCAAATGCCCAGGTATGCCAAGTTTCTCAAAGAAATCTTAACAAATAAGAAAAAGCTGAAGGAGCATGAGAGAATAAATTTGAATGAAGAATGCTCAGCAATACTTCAAAATAAATTACCACAGAAGCTAAAAGATCCAGGGAGTTTTACTATCCCCTGCATTATTGGTGATTGTAGTTTTGATAAAGTTTTATGTGATTTAGGAGCAAGCATTAATCTCATGCCTTTTTCTATTTTCAGGAAGCTGGGTCTAGGAGAACCAAAGCCTACCACTATTACTCTTCAATTAGCCGACAGATCCATTAAATATCCAAGAGGTATAGTGGAGGATGTCTTGGTAAAGGTAAACAAGTTTATTTTTCCTGTTGATTTTATTGTTCTTGATATGGAAGAAGATTATGATGTACCCCTTATTTTAGGGAGACCCTTTTTAGCTACTGGAGGAGCTTTAATAGATGTTCAACAAGAAAAATTAATTCTTAGAGTCCAAGATGAACAAGTTACTTTTAATGTTTTCAAAGATACTAAACATCCTGATGATAATCAAACTTATTTTCTAATTGACATTATTGACAATCCATTATATGAGAATTCTGTAGAAAATAGGTTTGAGACTATAAAAGCGAGCAATGTCAAATTGAAAGAGGACTCGATCAAACATGAAAGTATTCCAATTGAAGTGGCACCGGATTGATCCACTTTAGAACTCAAAGAAAGTCAAGCTGAAGACTATAAATCAGAACTACTAGATAGGTTGTTTCTTTTCTTTTTAGTTTTGATCATTTTTCTTTTCTTTTATTTTTCAGTAATTTGTTGTTGCTCTTTTACTGCTCTGGTGTGTATTTTCAATTTTGCAGAAAAATCAATGAGAACTCAAGCAAAATTTCAAAGCTCCAAAGAACCAGACTGAACCAAAATCAGGTGTATTCCTTCCTATCCTTTATTACATCCTTTATTTTTCTTTCTCCTTTAAGACAATGTAGAACAATAATTAATTAATAAAAAAAAAAAATCATGTGTCAAGAAGAAAATCTTGAGCAAGATAAACTGGATAAGTGATAAAAGATAGAATTATTTGCTAATGAATGTAATGAGTTAAAGAAGTAGATTAGTTGGTCAACTTTTAGCAGCCTACTTAGGTCATTAAAAGATTATTAGCACTTTTTATTGCACATGCACACTAACAAGGCAAAGTAGGTATTGATTATAAGGCCAACTGAGGATTCAATTATCACTGAAAAATTGGTAATTAATATACATTCTAATCAAAGAAACTTGAATTTAAGGAAAGAGCTACCTGCCTATAAATAAAGTGCAAAAGACAGAGTATATGTGGATTGCCCAAAGCCTAGTAACTGGATCTCTGCACCTAGGTCAAGTGTGAAAATTCACGTAAAATGGTGAAGGAAAGGCCAGGATGCTCAGCACAGTAAAAAAAAAAAAAAAAAAAAAGAAAAGAAAAGAAAAGGCAGTGTGAAAGCTACCTTAATTCATGAGTATAAAATTGAGAATGTATAGAAAATTGACCAAAATAGGTGATAAGAGAGGATACTTTTGTTCTTTTAATTTAATACTGAAATGCTAAAGTTAGTCATCACGAACACAAGTGCTATAGATCTTTGATGTACTCTAAGAAAGTTTTTAATTGTATTGACTGAAAAATTTGCTTCTGAAGCTCAATGCTTAGTTAGCAGTATTTTCTAAACTTTTTGACCTTTAATCCTAGATTTTATCTTTGTGATGGATAATCTTATTGAAATATGGTATTAAATAAAACATTGCTAAGGGACTAGCAATGACTAAGTTGGGGGGTGTGATAAGTGGTAAAAATATACTAATAAAAGTATTAAATTATAAAATAAATTAATCTATTTTATTAGAAATTGATACTTTTATTAATCTTATGTAGGAAAGAAGGCCACCAATGTGAAGATCTTATTTTTCTGGTTCAGATGAAAAAAATTTCAGGCAAAACGGACTTCAAACGAGCCCAGAATTGAATTTCAAAAAAAAAAAAAAAATGCCGATGCAATGCTGACGTCAGCATTTTTCGCGGCGCACGGTGGACCATCTGAAGGGTAATTCGAGAATTTCACAGCATAAAGAGCGTGCTGATTGGTTGAAGAACGCGGCGGTCCATGCAACACCGGGCTCGCGCACAATCCACGGAGGGCAATTTGGAAATTCTGGCTGATCCAACGGGCGATTTTCACTGAAGCTTGATCGGATGGTCGAAAAGAAGGCACTGATGGACGGCACCCGCAGCTCCCGATCGAGATCCAACGATCGAGATTCATCCCGACGTAAAACTAAAGGTCTGAAGGCTTATTTCAATGCGATCGGACGGCCCAGATTTGATCCAATGGTTGATCCAACGGCTGGCATTAAATCCGACTTGATCTGGATTATTTTAAGGGATTTTGAATGATTTTTGGACCGTTTGATCAACATCTGATGGCCAGAATTACCCAGATCCTAATTTGAGTTATTTTGGGAGTGATTCTTAAGTGAGACATTAAATTGATAACTTGGTCCAGGTGGTTGGTGGATATTAGGTGGGTTGTTTGAAATTAGTAGGTTCGATAGTTGATCTAGTTCTCTCTTCATGTTAGACTCAACTAATTATCCTATTTTAGCTTCTAGTCTGACGATAGATTGCTGTTGAATCATAATCAATTATTGAAGTTGGTTAAATCTATCATCAGCTAGATTGGTCCGTTGAGGAGGTGGGTATGAGGGCTGATTATGATATGGTGGTTGAAAAGGCTTACTAGGCTGACCTCTGTTATAGGCATAATTTTGGTATTACGATCTATTTTGATAATTTTGTACCGATGAAATTTGGGTCTAAGCCTGAGTCTATTGAGATGTCCAAGAAAAATTATGGTGGTTGCTCCAATCTGGATTATATGAATTTGAAAATAGATCATAACCGGCTTGGAGTAGTCTTTAGCATCTTGGACTTGTTCTTGGATAAAAGATGAAAACTGTACAGTCATAGGACATTCACTCACATGATGGATTGGGCTAGCACAGATTGAATAAATCTTCTGATAATTAGAAGATGATGTGAATTGTGCAGGAGATTATTGACCTAGGGTTAGGACTTGATTTAATTTTTGAGCAAGAAAGTCCACTTTATTTATCAAATTTAAATCAGTCTTATGACTAGAATCTAGATGTTTAAATTCATAGATCCCTGCCCAGATTTAGTGGAAATACAATAAAGTATGGTTAATTGAGTTTTCACTCAGGATTTCAAATAAGGTATAGGCTTCATCCTCACTCTTGTTCATGAATGCACCTCTATAGGATGCATCTACTATCTATCTGTATTGGTTTCCTAAACCCTCATAGAAAGCTTGAACTATTTGCCACTTAGACAAACCATGGTGTGGGCATTTTCTAAGAAGTTTCTTAAGTCTCTCTCATGACTCGTGAATTTGTTTCCCTGGAAGCTGAGCAAATCTAGTGATAGCTCGCCTCATAGTATTGGTTTGGCCTATGGGATAAATTTTTTTAAGAAATTTATTTTGCAAGTTAGCCCAAGTTTTAATTGATCTCCCTATTATCCCAAGCCAGTACTTGGCTTTGTCTTTTAATGATAAGAGAAATAAAATTAGCCTAAGGGCATCATTAGTTAAATTTTGAAATCTCACCATAGAGCAGATTTCTAAGAATTCATCCAGATGTTTATAAGAATCTTCATTGATGTTCCTATAGAAAGATGGAAGCATCTGGATTGTAGTCGGCTTGATCTCATAGTGGGTAGCATGAATTTCAGGTAATTGGATATAAGTCGATGAGTTATAGGTAGAAGGAATAAAGTATTCTTTCATCTGCTTAGGTGGTTCTCTAAAATTTTCAGCCATTTGGTTATCGAATTTAATACAATTCAGCCTTTTAATTTTATAGTTGGGTTCAACTAGATCAGGTAAAGCAATTTCCTACCGTGCATGCACTAGTGCAACCTTATCATGTTGTTCAAAAAAAAATTTTAGAATTTTTTTTATATTTTTTTATTATTTTATTTTCTAAAAATTAATTATTTTATTTATTAATTTAATTTAATTATTATTTTTAATATTTTTTAATTAGTTAAATTTAATTTTTATTTTATTTTATTTTATTTTATTTTTATAGGAGAAAGAAGAAGAAAGAAAGAAGAGTTCGAAAGAAGAGGTCCTAAGGAGTCCTAAAACTAAAAAGAGAGAAGAATTAGGTTTAATTAGGTTTGATGTTGGTTAGTAATCAAGTTGATCAATCAATCCTGACTAAAGGTTATCCTAAATCTAGACAGCTCCTAACTACCAAGGTCACCTTTAAGCCCTCCAAGTGTAAGTTTAGCCAATCAACTAGCTAGATAAGTGTAAGATCGATGGGAGTCCCCCCGTTGCTTGCCTTAAACACTAATTATGCTTGGCCAGGTAAGCTAACAGAATCAATTAGAAACCACCTTTTCTCGGGCTTAGTCGTCCCTGAACCACTTTTCTAGACCCCAGTCAAATTAACTAATCCTAATCTAGTTCAACTCTTAGGATTCCTTGTCCTATTGAGCTCGAGTTCCTAGGGTTGATGTCTAATTGATTTTAAAATAAAGGCTTAGGTCAATGCAGGATGCTGGTTGGTTGTTTATGGGCCAAGAAAAGGTGATCAAATCTCCATCTTATCTTGTTTAATTGGGTTGTGCCCTTAATTTGATTTAATATGGATATGCACAAAAAAAATTTTCAATCAAAGGTTCTATGCAATTTAAACTAAATGCATGCAACTAATTGAATTCTGAAAGGCTTACCTTGCCTCCAGCAATCACCAAAAAAAATAAAAATAAAAATAAAAATAAAAATAATATGATGCATGCTCTAAGCAGTTAGGATTTCTAATCTTATCATGAGACTTTTAATTAGGTTTAAATGAATATTTTTTAAATTAATTTAAAAATAAAATAAATAAATAAATAAAAAGAAAAGAGGACTAGGGTTAGGATTGATCTCACCAAAATTAGATGTTTTCTTTCTTTTCTCTTTTTTTTCTACAAAATAATAAAAAAAAATTAGCAAGCAATATTTATAAGAAAATAAAAATTTTATTTATAATTTATTCATAAAAGAATCAAAGAGATCAAAAATTTAATGTCCATGCCTTTCTAGGCATTGGCACCAAAAACTTGATAGGAACGCGATGTTGTCATTAAGACACCGTGTTTATTAGTTTAATCTGACTTCTTAAAATAATTAGAAATGCGTAGATAGTAGTGAGTCGGATTGAATCCATAGGAAAGGTAGTATTTTTAGATTTAAAATCTTTGATTTTTTTAAAAGAAAAAGAAAAAATTTGAAAATAGATTTTGAAGTTAGAAATTAAAATTGCGAAGTGAAAATTAAATTATGTAAAAAAATAAACTTGGTACTAAGATCTACTAGTTAGATCTTTACATCTACTTGCAGAAAAATAAAAAATAATAATTAAAATATAAAAATTAAATTATAATAAAAATAAAGAGCATAAAATTAAAGAACATAAAAATAAATATTGTATTAATTAAAATTTTATAATTTAAATATGTAAAAAGAAGAAATTAAAACAAGCTGATCTCTAATCTTGGATCGACATTGGCAAAAAGATGGTGTAGAAGTCCCGCTCTTCTTCTCAGCATTCATTGTTTTGAAGCAGTCTTTAACCCATAACTTGGCTTCACCCTGTACCAAAGCTTCACCTTGATCGGAGATATTGATTTCGGAGGCTTAGGGTCCTTTTTATAGAGCTAGGAGGGTTGGATATTTATTTTTGAAGGCAATGTGGGACTAATAGCCTTTGTAATCATCAAAATATAAAGAAATCTAAATAAAATTTGAATCAAAATAGCTCTGATATAACTCTGGTAATTCTGGTGAAATCTAGCCATTCAATAGAAATCCAACGGTCCAAAAATCATCAAAATCGGATGCATATCAGCTCACATCAGGTTGGATTAAATTCTGACCGTCTGATCGCACATTGATGGAGGAAATCTGGCTACAAATCATGTGTCGAGAGTCCTGATCATCACCGAGAGTGTTCTAGATCGTTGGATCATCCCCTGGATCGAGTGCTGCCATTCGATGGCGATCCGAGTGAAATCAGAAACCAAATCAGAGTTGGAATAAACTCTGACCATCCAATCTTGACCGCAAGCAATCACAGCCATCCGATCATGCAATTACTATTCCCATGTACCATATGGAGCGGCCGCACCACACACCACAGCCAATCAACGCTCTTATCGCTGAGTGAAAATACCAAAATACCTTGTGAGCTGTGATAAATTTTTGTAGACCCTTTAAGGGTCCAGGTCTGCCACGTGTCGCTCTATGATTCGTCGATTGCTGCTGAGCTGACGGTCTACGCTTGGATTATGGACCGACTGATGGCTTCAATGGCTAAGTCAGCTTTGATGGCTTGGCTTGGCTTGGTGGCTTGGCTTGCAAAATCGACTTAGCCATTTTCTTTTTTTATTTAATTATTATTTATTTTATTTCTTTAAAAATTTATATCATTTTCGTTTTAGCTCCGTTTTACTCAAAATTTATTTAGTTGTGATAAAAAAAATAAGCTCTTTCCATTGATAATAAAATTTTATTTTTTAATTTTTATTATTTTTTAATTAATTTTTTAATTAATAAAAATATGAATTTTTCAAAAATTATATATAAATTGATTAATAATTCTTAAAAATTAATATAAATTAATTAATAAATTAATATTTTTATTGGTGAATTTATGATGCTTATCAATGGTGCATCCAAACTTGGTCTCTAATTTATGAATCTCATCATGTCCGAAATATTGATCCACTTTTTAGTTAAGTCAGACCCATCATTTGCATAGATTGAATTTCTATTTGAGTCTCTCATCGTATCCAAAATATTAAGCCCAATCCATCATCTAGCCCGTAGTATCCAATGCCTAATAGACATGATTGCATCTTTTTGGTGCAACTGAATCACTGTAACCAATAGAGAACAATAAACCCTAGGAAGAGCCCGCACATCTACAATGGTGGAAGATCTTAGACTTAATCTTTTCTTAGAGAGATTTGATTTAGGTCTTATTAAACTAGACTTGACATAGTCATAATCATTATGACTAAACTAGTAGCATAGGTTAGCTCAGATTATTGACCACCTCAGATCAAGACTGAGCCAACAAATATGGCCAGATAAGTGAGACCAGTGGAAGAGATATGCCATTAAGTTGACAAGAATGCATTCGAGTCGAGTAGCTTCCAATTAAAAATCAGTCGGTCGTATCTGCCAAACTTACCTTAGACACCAAATTGTTGAGCCAGAACCAATTAGGTTAGCCTACAATCCAGACTCTAACCACTAAGCCTAATTAGGTCTTAACTTAATCGATCACTCACATGACTCGATCTTGATTCAGGCTTAATCCTCTTAGGCTGGTCAATTTAATTACTCTTGATCCCATCTGATCAACTCTTGATTCGATTTGATCAACCGCTTAGACTTAATTAAGCTACCCAAGTCTGAACTAAATTTTATGAATATGTCTTAGATCTGAAATTCTTAATTTTAGATCTAATATATATTTCATAATCTTAATTCTTAATTAAGTTTAGGATTCACAAATAAAACATATAAATAAAATCCTAGGATTTTGGAATCTAGGATTTTGTAGAAAATAAGTTCTTGATTTTTGATTAAAGACGAACGTGCAGCACCCCTACATGTCATAAGAACATCCGATCAAATGGAAGGAGAGGGCATTTAAATCCTACTTTGTTCTTATGATCGGACGGTCAAGAAAAATGCCTTAATCAGAAATATAAAAACCACAAAACTAGTTAGATCTACATCATATATCTCATATATAAAAATTGATCTAACTATAAATATGTTTTGCATACATCTCATATATCATATCATGCATGTTTTTAGATCTAAATTATCTCATAATTATCTAAAAAATTAAATTTAAATTGATCACATCAAAATAAATTCTATTTTAGATAATTATGTAGAACTATTCTATAACTAGTCTAAACATGCATTCATCATATCTCATATGAACCAAAAATTAAATAATTTTATTTTTTATTTTTTAGATCTTATTATAATAATTATAATATTAAAAAATAGTAAATAAATTAATTTAAAATTATAACTTAATTAAATTAAATTATGATCATGCAAGACTATATATAGAACAATTCTATTCTACAACTAGTCATGCATCTTGTAGAAATTAGATCTAAATTATTTAATTTTAATCTTTCTGATTTCAAATCTAATCACATCTCATGTGACATCCAAAATTACCTAATTATTAGATCAAAATTAAATTAAAATTAGATCTAAATAATTTATGAAAACCTGGCTCTGATATCAATTGAAGGAAAAAAACTATTTCTCAGGTCAGATTCGTTTAGATCTGATTTGATCAAAAAAAATATTTTAAATTTTTTTTTTAAAGATCTAAATTAAATCTAATACTTTTTAGATCTAATTTAATAGATTTAATAAAATAAAATAAAATTAAATAAAATTAGATTTAATTATACCTTATTCTCAGGTAATCTAATTATCCTATGATGATCCTGCTGATAGCCTGAGATTTTGGATACAGCCACGCAATCACCTAGCCTCTATCGGTATCCACTCAGATAGGATCTGATATCTCCTCCTTGATCTATCCTCCAAAAATTAAATTTGGATCTGATCTTGAAGGTCTTCAAAATAACTTTCGAAGATTCGATGTCGTCTCTTGCAGCAGTGCCACCTTCTTCCTTTCTTATCGCCTTTCTTTTGCCTGGATCGCATCAAACTAGAGCCCAAAACCTCTTGGACATGGAGAGGAGAGAGAGGATTAGAGGTAGGCATGGAGGAGAGAGTGAGAGAGCAATGTGGCATGGGCTAAGGGAGAACTTCTAAAAAGTTAGGGGCAAATAGGATTTTTATAGATCCTGCTGCGCCATGCAGTGCCACATCATCTCGACCAATCACATCTCTTCAAGCAATCAGATCTAAATCTGATTGGTGGGATGATATCACCTGATCCAATCAGATGAGAGCCCCTCTCCAACACCCTTAGGTGGCGCCAAGACTGATCAAAGCAGAGTCCCTTGGTGCCACCTAGTTTGATTCTAAGAAGCAACCTGGAGTTCCATCTGTATGAGACTCTAGGCATCCCTATCCTTGGGCTCATGCCTTCCTAGGCATGCACCCCCTCTTTTCCTCTTTCTAGTAAGGGGACAAGTCCTTATCTACTCTCCTATGGGTGCATGACACATGGACAAGTGTCTAAGTATCAAAGGTCAACATTTGACCAAAGTCAAAAGACAAGAATTAGCAGGTAACGAAAAATGGCATGTGCTATCTCAAATTTATCTCATAAATTAAGACAATTCTTTTCTAACCTGGACAAGCTTCAGTCAGACCACGTAAAGATACCTGAGAGAATACAAACACATTTGGCTCAGTCGAGATAACTTTTAATGATGGTAGAAGGAGAACATTAGGCTCAATCATGTGCTAGCACGATTTCTTTGAACCTAATTGAATTTAATTCAAATTAATTGAACTGGGTTAGTCCAATTGATGATATCCAAATCCAAACCCCCATTTATGTGACCCAGTTAAGTTCAATTTTGTATGGTATTGGGATATGTCACGATCTCTATCATTGACATCATCAAAATACCTTTCGATGGATTAGAACTTTTCTAATTCAGACAACTAGAATGATCGATCATCCAAATCATTCTAATTACTCCCAAAATTCACCAGAGACACCTAGCAGTATATGGTGGCAACCCATCAAAACTGAAAATGAACCTCTTGGTGCAGTCACATGTGTGATTAAGTTCTTCTATCTTGAGCTTCGATCAGATTAGGGTTAAGGTGAACTCGTAAAGCCCTAAATTCTGTCATATGATTTAATCATTTGATTCAAGTCCGCTGTAAAAATCTTAATAGAAACTCTTTCTATTATTTTACTCTGCCATGACCATGGGCTTATGGACTTGATTCTCATGATCATCATAGGGCTGCTTCTCATCTACCGAGATAGATAGATTTTCTCTTGGTGCAATCTAATTCCTATAATAAACATGCTATAGCCAACACACACCTTAGGATTCTAAATGGCTAGAAGATCGAGTCATGGTGTAGTCAAATGATAACACCCTCAAGATAAACTGCCGATGTACCTCAGGTCAAAGAACTAGACATACCACTGCAGCTTCGAGCTAGTCATCGATGAGAAGGTAGACTTCCTTATGACTGCTCGAGGTGGTCACGCTCAGTACCCTCATTTTCTAACGAGTATCTATACTCTCACTTTGGTGTCTCTACACCATAGACTCAAGACTCATCTACTATAAAGAAGCGATTGTACACCAACCTTTTAGATCAATCACCATTCTTATGATGATCCTATGGTCGAGAGCATTTTATGAGTTAATAATGAAAATTCATGTCTTACATTTTCAACTCTTGAGAATATGAACTATCATTACCATTAACTCAAGGAATGTATCACAGATACTAAATACACATAATGATAGAAAATAATCCATTTTATTATTTATAGTCAAAATTATAATTTTGCCCTTAGAAGTGTACAACAAGTGTTAGCCAATTCCGGCTTCTTGGGCACACATATCTAACAAACTTGCAGTTGACCTAAAGCCAATTAGCTACAAATCTAAGTCCCATCTTCTCAAGGTGGAATTCAATCTTCTGCTGGCCCAATTGCTTTGTGAGTGGGTCCGCCGCATTGTCTGCGGAGTCGACTCTCTTGACCTCGACGTAACCTTTCTCGAGGTAATCGCGGATGAGGTGGTATTGCTGCTCGATGTGCTTGAATTTTTGGTGAGACTCTGGCTCCTTAGCTAGAGCCATGGTGCCATTATTATCGCAGTATAGAGGAATGGCATCTGATGGCATCACTCCGATCTCTGCAGCAAACTTCTTATACTAGAATGCCTTCTTCGCAGCTTCTAATGCAGCGATGTATTCTACTTCTATGGTGGAATCTGCTATCACTATCTGCTTGAAACTCTTCCAACTGATAACACCACCATTACACACAAGCAGACTCCTAGATGTCGACTTTCGATCATCTACATTGGACATAAAATTCGAGCCTGTATACCCCTAGACTTGGAGTTCTCCATTACCAAAAATAAATAATATATCCTTAGTTCTTCTCATGTACTTAAGGATACATTTCATAAAAGTCCAATGTTCTTCACCTGGATTTGACTGATATCTGCTTGTAACACTCACAACATGGGCTATATCAGGTCGTGTACATAACATGGCATACATGAGGCTCTTTATTGCTCAAGCATAAGGGATCTTGCTCATGCGTTCTATTTCCTCAGGTGTGCTTGGGCACATCTTATTGGAAAGATGAATGTCATGTCTGAAGGATACCAAACCCCTCTTAGAGTTTTCCATGCTAAACCTCTTTAACACTTCCTCTATGTACATCTTCTGTGAATGTCCTAGCATCCTATTCGATCTTTCTCTATAGATTTTAATTCTTAGAATAAAGGATGCTTCTCTTAGGTCTTTAATGGAGAATTCTTTGGATAACCACATTTTAACTATGGTCAACATGGGAATATCATTCCCAATAAGGAGGATATCATCCACGTTCAATACGAGGAAGACAATAATGCTCCCACTGATCTTTTTGAAGATACATGATTTCTCCTCATTTTTGATGAAATTAAATAATTTGATCATATCATTAAAATGAGTATTCCAACTTCGAGATGCTTGCTTAAGTCCATATATAGATCTTTGCAGTTTGCATACCTTGTGATCAACATCACTAGATGTGAAACCTAGTGGCTGTTCTATATAGATATCTTCCTCAAGGTATCCATTTAAGAATATCGTTTTCACATCCATTTGCCATATTTCATAATCAAAATAGGCTGCAATAGCAAGCAATGTGCAGATACATTTTAGCATAGCTATGACAAAAAGGTATCCTGATAGTCAATGCCTTCACGTTGACTATACCCTTTTGCCACTAATCTAGCTTTGAATGTCTCCACATTCCCATCTGCTCCAATCTTTCTCTTGTAGATCTATTTACACCCAATAGGTACTATACCTTTTGGTGGATCTACCAAAGTTCAGACTTGGTATGAGTGTATCGAGTCAATTTCTGACTTCATTGCCTCTAACCATTTCTCGGAGTAGATATCCGATATCGCCTCGTTATAGGTTCTGGGATCATCACCATGAATCCTATTACCTACGAGGAACATTTTCTCTATTTCCTCTGAAATAGTACCTAAGTACCTTTCAGGAGGATAGAAAACCCATTTTGATCTACGATGTGGAGGAGGTAGTGATTGTATTGGCTCAATCTAATTTGGTTCCATTTGGTCCTTAGCTCATTGCTCTTGTGAGACTTTCTTCTTAAGCTTGATCTGCTTTCCAATGCCGCTATCTTGAATAAATTATTTTCAAGAAAGATGGTATGTCGACTCACAATTGCATTGTGATCTTCTGAAATGTAGAAATAATATCCTAATGACTCTTTAGGATATCCTATAAATCGAGTTCTAAAGGACCTAAAGTCTAACTTGTCTATTTATTGCCTTTTGACATGAGTCGGACAACCCCAAATTCTGAGATGACTTAGACTTGGTTTCTTACCGTGCCATATCTTATATGGTGTGGTAGGAATGATTTTAGAAGAAACCCTATTTAGTAAGTATATTGCAGTTAATAGACTGTGTTCCCAAAGAAAATCAGAAAGGTTTGTGAAGCTCATCATGGATCAAACCATATCTAATAGGATTCGGTTACTCCATTCTGAAATCCCATTGAGTTGAGATATTCCAGGTGGAGTCCATTGACAGACTATGCCATTTTTTTTAAGATAGTCTAGGAATTTTCAACTAAAGTATTCGCCTCCTCGATCTGATCGAAAAATCTTAATGGGTTTTCTAGTTTACTTTTCTACTTCATATCTGAATTCCTTAAGCTTTTTAAAAGTTTCAGACTTTTGTCTCATAAGATACACATACCCATACCTGAATAAATCATCGGTAAAGATTATGAAGTAGACAAAGTTACCTCTAGCCAGGACATCAAATGGATCGCACACATCAATATGTACTAGGACAAGTAGATCCGTGGCCCTTTCCCCATGTCCTACAAAAGAAAACTTAGTCATTTTTCCATGAAGATAAGATTCATAAATTGGATATGGCTCAGTAGTCAATGGACTCAATAGTCTAATTTTTTCTAATTTGTTAATCCTATCTTCTGCTATATGACCTAGTCTTAGGTGCCATAGATACCTATCATTTAGACTGTCCCTAGGTCATTTCATGGCATTCACATTTTGCTCGATATTAAAAATAGATACATCAATATGTAACTGATAAGGACCATTAATAAGGAAATCACTTGCAATTTTATTTCTTTTATAAAGAATGTTACAATGGTCCTTAAGAAAACTAATTACATAGCCTTCTAGTGCTAGGCATGAAATAGAAATCAAATTTCTACTTACTGTAGGCACATAATAATAATCTTTTAATACTAAGTTTAAACCAGATGGTGGTCGAAGAGGGTATGTTTCCACGACCATAGCAGCAACTCTTGCTCCATTTTCGACATGTAGGATCATGTAACCATTCCTCAGCCTCCTGTTATCCTTAAGATCCTACATGGAAGTGCACAAATGAGCACTAGAACCAGAGTCAAGCATCCAACTAGATATAGAAAAAACCATAAGGTTAGACTCAATAACGAGCATACCTCCAGAAGAACTTACCTCCTTATTCTTCAGGATGGTCAGGTAAGTAGAACGGTTCCGCTTCCAATGGCCATCATTGTTATAATGAAAATATTTTTCTTTGTCAGCGGCTTTCTTCTTCAGCTCTACCTTTTTCTTCTTTTCTCCTTCCACTTTTTGCCTTTTCACAGACTTCTTCTTTTCAAAAATTTTTTTCTTAAAAGAAGTCTATTCCATAGCAAGCACTGAGTCTTTAAAATCTTTCATAGAAAGGTCAGCAGTATCCAGCATATTTATAAGTTCGGTCAGAGAATTTTGAAGTTTATGCATATGGTAGTTCATGATGAACTACTCATATGCATCAGTCAAGCATTGTAGAATTATATCATTCTGCAGATCCATGTCCAACTTTACTTCGAGCTTCTCAAGCACTTCCAAGTCCTTGATCATCATCAGATAATGATCTTGGACTGACTGCCCATCATGTATTTTAGCCTTGAATAGTCATTTAGTGACTTGATACTTGGCTGCATGACTCTGTTCACCAAACATGTCTTATAAGTTAGCCAACATTTGGTGGGCAGTCTTGATATCTTCATGTTGGCGCTGAAGCTCATTAGACATTAAGCCCAATATATAATATCTGTCCTTATTATCTTCGTCCATCCACTTGTCAAAAGATGCTCTCTGTTCAACAGATGGACGAGTTGGTATAGTGGGAGGATTCTGGTCTAATATATGAGTTAACTTCTCGAAACCCAAAATAATTTTAAAATTTTGGAGCCAATCCTTGTAATTGGATACGGTCAGTCTATGTGTGTCCAGGATACGTGCTAGTGGATTGGACGTAGATTTTTTTCTACAGAGAGTTAAAGTTTTTAGTTAGATATTGTAATTAAGACTTGATCAATTTATTTAAAAATTTTATTTTTAAATAAATTAGCTCTCACTATTTTCTTAGATCCCTACACTTTCTCTATAGAGATGCAAAAATCTCTATGATTAATGATTTCTAATGGATGGTGCAGTCCCACCAACTGACTCATCACCTTACCTAACAGTTATTGGTGATGGATTAGCCAATGAGTGAACAACTCTTGTTCAATGATTCTCTAATTATGGTGCATCCAAACTTGGTCTCTAATTTATGAATCTCATCATGCCCAGAATATTGATCCATTTCTTAGTTAAGTCAAACCCACTATTTACATAGATTGAATTCCTAATTGAGTCTCTCATCGTATATGATGCGTGCTAATTTATAGCTATGGCAAGTGCACCAGTCGATCAAGTAATAAAGTAAATGAGTAGAGTATCATCCCTAGAGGATTGAAAAATAAGTACTGAAAAGCTCTTTCCTATGCTTTATTTAGAAGATCGATTTATGAGAATAAAAAATTAAAAAAAATAAAAAAAATAATTAAAAGTTTTTAATTAAATAGAGAGAGTGTAAATTATTAGGATTTTAAATTCAAGAGCAATGAATTACTAAGGCAATCGGTTCACCAACTCAGTCAATACAATATTCAGGTTTTTAGATTAATTTTATTTCATGTGACGGTGGAGTCTCCTAATTTATTCACTATCCTTTAGTCCAAGCATAGTAAATCTATTAATATTTATTAATTACCCTTTGATCCAGGTGTAATTTAAATAAATATTAATGCATTAGGTTTTGTGAAACCCTCTAATTAAAATACGCTGCGTCCAAAGCGCACTAAAATTTCCGTATGCATATGAATTCTAATTTGATTCATAATACAAGGTATATAATCAAGAAGCATTAACATAGATGTACTTGGTCCGTAACATCTATGTTCATCAGATCAATTAGAAGATAGCCAGTAATCTAAAAGCATTAAGATCAGATTTATATACTCCTCATGAATAAAATTTAAAAATAAGTCATACTGAATATTGCATCAAAAGAGTGGCTACACTTTAGACTTAGTAAAAAAAAATTTAGTTCATAATAACAAGTTCAAAAATAGCGAATAAAATAAAAAGCATAGAGAAATTAGACTGCTTGATTGTTGAAATTGATTGTCTGCTGTTCTTGATGTGGAGAATTTGGCGAAGAAGAAGAGGCTCCTTGATTGATGTCTTGATCGTCGAAGAAAAATCAAAAATTTTTTTTAATTTTTTCATAAATCACTTTTTTTATCTCTCTCCTCTCTCTTTCTCTCTCTTTCTCCCTCTCTCTCTCTTTCTCCCCGTCTCTCTCTTTGTCTCTCTCTAATTCATATTTGTTTTCATGACAATCATAGGTTTTTATAGATAAAGAATTTGATTTCCTCCCAAAATCCATCAAAAATTAGTATAATTAAAATATATTAAAATTTTAATTTAATAATATTAGCATTTTGTAGCACCGAGAATGCAACAATAAAATGTTTGACAATCATTAGTGAACGAATATATTTTTTTAAATATTTATCAAGTTAAATATTTGAAATATATATTTTGACATAAAGTAATACAACCATTATTGCGGTGCAAAGAACAGAATAATAACCCAATGCGATCAAATAATTAAAAAAACATTCAGGTCGCCTGAAATGGGGAACCGCAAAACGCCTTTAAATCCTGTTCATTTGGGGGTTGCAGGCACCACCGATTATTTTCCCGAAAACATCGGGACTCAATCGAGCTTTTCCTAAAATATTATTATTTAAATATAAATATATAACATAATCTATTATAGTATTATTATATTATAAAAATATAATTTGATATAATAATAACTAATAGTATAATAATATTATATTATATTAATATATTATATTATATTATATTATTGTATTATAATATATGATAATAATATTATAAAATAAAATAATTTTTTAAAATATAATAATATTTAAGTTATAAACATATTATAATTTATTATAATATTATTATATTATAATAATATAATATAATATAATATAATAATATTATAATAGTATAATATAATATTATAATTATGATGTAATATATAATGTTAGATAATATGATGGATTATAATCTAATCTAATTATAAATTATAATATAACATATTATATTATATTATTATAATATAATAATATTATTATATTATTAGTTATTGTTATATCAAATTCTATGTTTATAATATAATAATACTATAATAGATTATGTTATATATTTAGAATATATGATAATATTAATTTATTATTATATTATATTAATTATAGTGATGTAATATGATATGATATAAGATAGTGGATATTTTGGTCATTAAAAAAAATTTATTTAAATTAAAATAATTTTCCGACATTAATCAAAAAGCATTTTTGGAGAAAATTTCAAAATGAAGCTTTTTTCAAGTAGACCTTTTCAGCTTTCTGGCAAAGCAAAAACAATTTTTTAATTTTTTACTAAATATCACTGTGTCATCTAAAAGTACTTTTGGAGGGCTAGAAAGTGCTTTCTGACACTCCAAAAGCTCAGTCAAATAGAGCCTTAGTCTTCTCTCCCCCCCTCCTGCATTTTTTATCTTCCTACTCTTCTAATAAAATAGTATAAAAATGGGGGAGGCTCAAATATCATATGTGCTGGTCGCATATGTTATTCTTTTTCAATATTTTGAATTTTGGCTTGAAGGAAAAAAAATAAACATAATGCATGATGCAAAGGAGTTTTGTTTTCCAATAGTGACAAGTATAATTCAGTTGAGGTGATGCTTATTTTCTTGTTGTTTTTCTTACATAATGGGTCTTTGGCATTTTTACAGGATTAGTTGGGTCTAAATTTAAAAAGATTTTGGAAGAAAGCTTTAATTCATATCATAAAGTTTTGATATCAATGTTTTATATATTCTTGTTATTTTAATATCTCTTGTGTCATTTTGATCATATGCTCCAATATTACAAGCTAGAAGCTTAGAGAGAAGGATTGAATTTCTTATTTTTCCATCTATCTTGGACTTACTTTTTAGATTTGCTTTGTCAAGCTACCCTACCTATCATCTATATATAAAGGAGAAGAAAATTCTAATAGAACCTCCTGCATGTTAATTTCTTCAAACCCCCAAAGCTCGATCGCTGTTTTTTTTATTTTTATTTTTTTTATACTTTTTGAAAACCTAGCATCCTTTGATTGAGAAAGATAAGGAATCCAGTATTCTTTAATTTCAATGCAAGGGTTGTTGCATTCCTAGGAGTTCCTATGTTTTACTTGTTGTTTGTGAAAGTCTTGCTGCAAAAATCCTCATGAATTTATACTGCTTTTTTTTTTTATGCAAATACATGTTTTTCTTAAGGGCTCAACATATCTCTCAATTTTCTTTACTTCATACTGCTTATACTCTATTAGGTTTCTCATCTTTATACTAGTGGTACATCGCTACTGGATATACTATGATACATATATCTATAAGATTTTAATTCTCACATTGAAGATCAAAACTGTACAATTCTAGATCACCATGGCTGCATATATTCCATGGCTCCATTTTAAGAACAGTATGGCATGACTTTACTGTGCAATATTTTTCTTTCGTCTGCATCAGGCCTAGGACAATTTATTTTGGTATTCTTAGTTTATATTTCAAGCAGTATTTTTCTCTACAATACATCAAATTTCATGGCATTGCTGCGTAAGGTTAGGGATGGCAACAGGTTGGATTGGCTCATATCCGTACCTATCTCATAAGTAAAAACCCCACACCTTCCTACCCTGTACATACTTTGAGTTGGGTTAGGTTGGGTCGGATACATGTAAATAATATAAAATTATTATAATTTTGAATAGGGGATATATATATATATTAAGGTTATATCGGATTGGAGCAACATTATTATCCATACCCAATTTGAATTGACTTCAGGTATTTTTTTCAGAATTCATACCCACTCTAGGATCTAATTGGATCGGATAAAACTTGTCTCATTTGGGTTGAATTGGATTGGATGCCCAGTGGATTAGCTAAAATTGCCACCTCTACTCAAGATTTCTATCTTTACAATATTTGCTCTAGAACAAATTACTCTACTCGATGTTTCTATCTCTATAGATGTAGTGTGATGATATTTACAAGTATCATTGGAATGTTTTAAGCTTAGGTACTAGTTGCTAGTTGTATTTTCTTCAAGATTCTTTGCTTGTAGCAGGGTTGTGCCTAAAGATGTATATATTTTATTTACCCTCTTGTTTGCAATTATGGATTCCTAATGTTGCTGGCGGATCAATATATACGGTTTAATCTCTTAAATTCTTGCTATACTCCTTTACAATCTATTTTTATTAACTACTTTTATTAACTACTGTTTGATACTTATGGGAACTCTGTTGCTCAACCATTTTGCTTACAGCTTCTACTTCTTAATATCATCATATTTGAGCCTTCTGGTCATGTTCTTTGATATTGATTGGATTCTATATGCTACTTGTTGGAGATAAACCCCACTCCCATCAAAGTCCAGTTTGATGCTTAGTCTAATGTAATTGATAATCATGGAAGAGCTTCGATCAAAAATTTTTCTCGAATGGTCGAATTCCAATCGAACTCCTTCAGCGGCCAAACCTTAACCGAACTTCTTCAGCCGGCCGAACTCCTCAGCGGTCGGACCTCAGTCGAACTCCTCCAATGGCCAAATCTTAGTCAAACTCCTTCAACCGACCGAACTCCTCAGCGGTCGAACCCCAATCGAACTCCTCCAGCATCCGAACTTCTCCTGGACTTCTCCCTCAGTCGGACTCCTCCAGGAGCCAAACTTCTTTCGAATCTCTCCTTTAGTCGATGCCTACAGGAGCCGAACTCCTTTCAGATCTCTCCTTTAATCGAATTTCTCCATCAGTCGAACTTCTTTCGGACTTCTCCTTCAGTCGGATTCCTCTAGGAGCTAAACTTCTTCCAGATTTCTCCTTCAATCAAGTGCCTCCAAGAGCCGAACTCTTTCTGAATTTCTCCTTTAGTCGAATTCCTCCAGGAGCCAAACTCCTTCCAGATATTTTCTTCAATCAAGTGCCTCTAGGAGCCAAACTCCTTCCGGATCTCTCCTTCAGTCGGATTCCTTTAGAAGCCGAACTCCTTCTGAACTTCTCCTTCAATCGGATTTCTACAGAAGCCGAACTCCTCCCAGATGTCTCCTTCAGTCGGATGCTCACAGGAGCCGAACTTCTTTCGAACTTCTCCTTCAGTCAGATTTCTCTAGCAGTCGAATTCCTCTAGGAGCCGAACTTCTTCAGCGATCAAATTTTTTTAGGAGCCGAACTTCTTTCAGACATCTTCTTCAGTCGAATTTCTCCAGGAGCCGAACTCCTTACGAACTTCTCCTTTAGTCAAATTTTGAATGCCTACTTCCTCCGGACGGTTACAACTATCATTTATCAGTCTACTACAGGCAACCCCACTATCAGATGGTTATGACTGTCATTATTAGTCTATTACGAGCGACACCACTCTTCGTAATAAATTTTACGTGGTCTAGAGCGATCCACTATCGGATGGTTACAACAAGCTTCGTCTATAAAAAGGAATCCTCCAGATACATTTTCTCTAAGCTCTCTTTTTCTTTCCAAAACTCTGTCGATTTCATATCCGAGCACTCCATTTCTATTGGCCAGAAGAGCTGACTTGATCGTCGGAGGATCCTACCGAAGCTACCACCATCGATTCCAGACAAAACTTTATTTTATAGGTCACCGATGGTGACCTCATCTTCTCCAACTCCAGCTCGATCCAGCGTCAACTAGATTCTGCACCAATAGAATTGGCACTAAAGGAAGGGCCCTCTATTCTTGAGATTTTCTTGATCTTAAAGGAGTGCTCAATAGTGATCTCTCTTCTTCTTCTCTAAAGTTCTTTCAAAAAAAAAATACCTCCTAGGAAAGCTTCGACTTGACGATCAACGACCTTTGTAGTCAGATTCCATCTAGATCAATCTATTCCCACTCCAACTTCGATAACTCAAGCTCTACCTATAGCCATAGTAGATACAGAGTAGTTCAACCTGCTGGTCTAGTGTTAGATATATGTGCCCTAGAAGCCAGAATTGACTGACACTTGTAATACACTTCTAGGGGCAAAATTATAATTTTGACTAAAATCAATAAATGGATTATTTTCTATCACATATGTGTATTTAGTGTCTGTGATACATCCTTTGAGTTAATGGTAATGATAATTCATATTTTTAAGAGTTGAAAATTTAAGACATGAATAATCATTATTAACTCATAAATTGCTTCTGACCATAGGATCATCACGAGGATGGTGATTGATCCAGAAGGTTGGTATACAATCGCTTCTCTTTAGTAGATGAGTCTTGAGTCTACGGTGTGGAGACACCGGAGCGAGAGTATAGGTACTCGTTAGAGAACGAGGGCACTGAGCGTGACCACCTCGAGTAGTCATTAGGGAGTCTACCTTCTCGTCAATGACTGACTCGATGCTGCAGTAGTGTGTCTGGTTCTTTGACCTGAGATGCATCGGCAGTTCATCTTGAGGGTGTTATAGTTTGACTACACCATTACTCAGTCTTCTAGCCATATGGAACCCTGAGGTGTATGTTGGCTATGACATGTTCATTGTAGGAATTGGATTGCATCAAGATGGAATCTATCTACCTCGGTGGTAGAGGAGTAGCCCTATGATGATCATGAGAATCAAGTCCAGAAATCCATGGCCATGGTAGAGTAAAATAATAGAAAGAGTTTCTATTTAGATTTTCACATTGGACTCGAATCGAATGATTACATCATATGACAGAGCCTAGGGTTTGACGAGTTCACCTAAACCCTAATCTGATCGGGGCTCAAGATAGAAGAACTGAATCACACAGGTAGCTGCACCAAGAGGTTCGCATTCAGCTCTGATGGATTGCCACCATATACTGCTAGGTGTCACTGGTGGATTTTGGGAGCAATTAGAATGATTTAGATGATCGATCATTCTAGCTGTTCGAATCAGAAGAGTTCTGATCCATCGAAAGAAGTTTCAATGATGTCAATGATAGAGATCATGACATATCCTATTACCATACAGAACTGAACCTAACTGGAACATACAAACAAGAATTTGAATCTGGTGATCATCAATTGAACTGATCTAGTTCAATTGATCTGAATGAGATTCAATTAGGTTCAAGAAAATCGTGCTAGCACTCGATTGAACCTAACGTTCTTCTTTTGCTATCATAAATAAGTTGTCCTGTCTGAGCCAAAGGAGTTTGTGCTCAAACAGAGGCCTTCATATGGTCTGACTGGAGGTTGTCCAAGTCAGAAAAGATTGTCTTATTTGTAAGACACTACCTGCCATTTTTGGTCACCTGCCATTTCTTGTTCTTTGACTTTGGTCAAAAGTCTATCTTTGATTGGTCAAACATTGACCATTGACACTTTGACTTTTGACCATATGTCATGCACCTATTGGAGAGCTGGTGGGGGCCTGTCCCCCTGCCAGAACCTGGCAAGAAGAAGGGCGCACTCCACCCTAGGCATGTGCCCAAGTTGGAGGCGCCTAGGAGTCCTTGTTGGACAAGGACTCCATCTCCTTTTTGGATTCCAATTAGAGTTCTTCTAAGAACCAACTTTGACTGATCTTAGGCACCCTCTAAGGAGGAATCCAGGGGTCTCTATTCCCACCAATCAGATTTAGATCTGATTTCACAAAAGGTTGTGATTGGTTGGGAAGAAGAGGAGTTGGATCACGCTTAGTCTATAAAAGAGACCCTGCGCCCAACTCAGATTCTAAACAATTCAATTGAGAAACCCCACGCCCCAAGGCTGCCTCCCCTCCTTCTCCACGCCATAGTCTCTTCTCCCCTTGCTCTCCACATCCAAAAGGAGTTTTGGACCTTGGTTGGTGCGATTCAGATCAAAGAAAGGCGATCAAAATAAGAAGGCTGCGCTGCTGCAAAGGACGACTGCTCATCTTCAAAAGAGTTTTGAAGATTTTCCAGATCAGATCCAGATCTAATTTTTGGAGGCGTGATAGAGAAGAAGAGGATCTCCAGATCCAACCCGAGTGGATATCGGTAGAGGCCAGACGCTTGCATGGCTAAGATCCAGAACCTTCCGCTACAAACAGGATCATCAACAGGGTAACAGGATTACCCAGATCAGGTAAATTAAATTTAATTTAATTTATTTTTTAATTTTATTTTATTAAAATAATAAGAATCAGATCTGAAACATATTAAGATCTAATTAGAATTAAGAAAAAAAATTTTAAAATATATCTCTTGATCTGATCAGATCTGAACGAGCCTGGACCGAAAAATCAGGATTTTCCTTCAACTGATATCAGAGCCATGGTTCTAAAATTATTTAGATCTAATTTTAAATTTATTTTAATTAAAAAATAATTAATTTCAGATATCACATGAGATATGATCAGATCTGAAATCAGAAAAAAATAAAATTAAATAATTTGGATCTAAGATTAGAAGATATGCATGACTAGTTCTAGAATAGAATAGTTCTATAGAATATTCTTGCATATTTTTGATTTAATCCGATTAAATCATATTTTAGATCTTTTTATTTACTATTTTTTGATATTATAAGTGTTATAATAACATCTGAAAAGCAGCAAATAAAAATTATTTAATTTTTGAATATCATATGAGATATGATTGATGCATGTCTAGACTAGTTGTAGAATAGTTCTACATAATTGTCTAGATTAGAATTTATTTTGATTAAATCAATTTAAATCTAATTTTTTAGATTATTATAAGATAATTTAGATCTGAAAATATGCATGATTTGATACATAAGATGTATGCAAAATATGCCATGATTAGATCTACTTTATATATGAGATATATGATATAGATCTGATATTATTTTGTAGTATTGAATGTTCCTGATTAAGGCGTTCCTCTTGGCCGTCCGGTCATAAGAATGAAGAAGGATTTAAAGGCCCTCTCTTTTCATTCGATGGGGTGTTCTTATGATGTGTAGGGGTGCTGCGTGTTCATCCTTAATCAGAAACCCAAAACTTAATTTCTGCAAAATCCTAGATCCTAAAACCCTAGGATTTATTGTGCATATTTTATTTATGAACCCTACTTAATTAAGAATTAAGATTATGAAATATCAATTAGGTCTAAAATTGAGAATTTCAGATCTAAGACATATTCATAATACTGGGTTCGGACTTGGGTAGCTCAATTAGGTCTAAGCGGTTGATCAAATCGAATCAAGAGTTGGTTAGATGGGATCAACAATGCTTAAATTGACCAGCCTAATAGGATTAAGTCTAGGTCAAGATCGAGTCACGATCAAGCAAGACCTAATTAGGCTCAGAGGTTAGAGTTTGGATTGTAGGCTAACCCAATTGATTCTGGCTCAATAATTTGGTGTCTAAGGTAAGTTTGGCACAGACGACCGACTGGTTTTTAATTGGAAGCTACTCGACCTGAATGCATTCTTGTACGAGTTAATGGCAAATTCCTTCCACCGGTCTCACTTACCTGGCCATATCTGTTGACACAGTTCTGATCTGAGGTGGTCAATAATCCGAGCTAACCCATGCCACTAGGTTAGTCATAATTGTTAAGACTAAGCCAAGTCTAGTTTAATGAGACCTGAATCAATTCTCCCTAAGAAAAGATTAAGTCTGAGGTCTTCCACCATTGTAGATGTGCGGGCCCTTTCCGGGGTTGATTATTCTCGGCTGGATACAGTGGCTCAGTTGCACCGGGAAGATGCAACCATGTCTATTAGGCATTGGATGCTATGGGCTGGAGGATGAGTTGGGCTCAATATTTTGGATACGGTGAGAGACTCAATTAGGAACCCAGTCTATGCAAATGGTGGGTCTAACTTAACTAAGAAGTGGATCAATATTCCGGATATGGTGAGATTTATGAATTAGAGACCAAGTTCGGGTGCACCATGATTAGAGAATCATTGAACAAGAGTTGTTCATGAAGGAAAATTCTTATTTCCCGGTCCAGGTTCGTCCAGATCTGATTAGATCAAGAGATATATTTCAAAAATTTTCTCTTGATCTCAATCAGATCTTGATATGTTTCAGATCTGATTCTTATTATTTTAATAAATAAAATAAAATAAGATAAATTAAATCAAATTTAATTTACCTGATTTGGGTAATCCTATTATCCTGTAGATGATCCTGATTACAGCGGAAGGTTCTAGATCTAAGCCACGCAAGCGCCTGGCCTCTACCGGTATTCACTCGGATTGGATCTAGAGATCCTCTTCTTCTCTATCACACCTTCAAAAATCAGATCTGAATCTGATCTGGAGGATCTTCA
>QRFJ01000877.1:174180-213874 GCA_006176705.1 Cocos nucifera | reverse complement strand
AAACTCTTTTGAAGATCGCAGTCATCCTTTTGCAGCAGCGCAGCCTTCTGCTTTGATCGCCTTTCTTGATCTGAATCGCACCAACCTAAGTCCAAAACACCTTTTGGACAGGAGAGCAAGGGGAGAAGAAGCTATGGCGTGGAGAAGGAGGGGGAGGCAGCCTTGGGCGTGGGGTTTCTCAATTGCATTCACGTTAGGATTAGGGTTGGGCGCAGGGTCTTAATTTATAGACCTTTTGTGATCCAACTCCTCTTCCTCTCAACCAATCACAACCTTTGTGAAATCAGATCTAAATCTGATTGGTTGAAATAGAGACCCCTGGATTCCTCCTTAGAGGGGGCCTAAGACTAGTCAAACTGGATTCTTAGTAGAACTCTGATTGAAATCCAAAAGGGAGGTGGAGTCCTTGTCCAACAAGGACTCCTAGGCGCCTCCTACTTGGGCTCACCACCTTGCATGCGCCCTTCTCCTTGCCAGGTTCTGGCAGGGGGAAGGCCCCACCAGCTCTCCAATAGGTGCATGACAGTGGTCAAAAGTCAAAGGGTCAATGGTCAATGTTTGACCAGTCAAAGGTAAGACTTTTGACCAAAGTCAAAGAACAAGAAATGGCAGGTGACCAAAAATGGAGGTAATGTCTTACAAATAAGACACCTTTTCTGACTTGGACAACCTCCAGTCAGACCATATGAAGGCCTCTGATTTGAGCACAAACTTCTTTGGCTCAGTCAGGACAACTTATTTATGATAGTAAAAGAAGAACGTTAGGTTCAATCGAGTGCTAGCACGATTTTCTTGAACCTAATTGAATCTCATTCAGATTCAATTGAACTAGATCAGTTCAATTGATGATCATCAGATTCAAACCTTATTTGTGTGACCTAGTTAGTTCAGTTCTGTATGGTAATGGATATGTCATGATCTCTATCATCGACATCATCGAAACTCCTTTCGATGGATCAGAACTCTTCTGATTCGAACAGCTAGAATGATCGATCATCTAAATCATTCTAATTGCTCCCAAAATCCACCAGTGACACCTAGCAGTATAGGTGGCAACCCATCAGAGCTGAATGCGAACCTCTTGGTGCAGCTACCTGTGTGATTAAGTTCTTCTATCTTGAGCCCGATCAGATTAGGGTTAAGGTGAACTCGTCAAACCCTAGTCTCTGTCATATGATGTAATCATTCGATTCGAGTCCAATGTGAAAATCTAAATAGAAACTCTTTCTATTATTTCACTCTACCATGGCCATGGATTTCTGGACTTGATTCTCATTATCATCATAGGGCTACTCCTCTACCACCGAGGTAGATAGATTCCATCTTGATGCAATCCAGTTCCTACAATGAACATGCTATAGCCAACATACACCTCAGGGTTCCATATGGCTAGGAGACGAGTAATGGTGTAGTCAAACTATAACACCCTCAAGGTGAACTGCCGATGCATCTCAGGTCAATGAACCAGACACACTACTGCAGCATCGAGTCAGTCATTGACGAGAAGGTAGACTCCCTAATGACTACTCGAGGTGGTCATGCTCAGTGCCCTCGTTCTCTAACGAGTACCTGTACTCTCGCTCCGGTGTCTCCACACCGTAGACTCAAGACTCATCTACTAAAGAGAAGTGATCGTACACCAACCTTCCGGATCAATTCACCATCCTCATGATGATCCTATGGTCGGAAGCTGTTTATGAGTTATAATGATTTATTCATGTCTTAAATTTTCAACTCTTGAAAATATGAATTATCATTACCATTAACTCAAAGGATGTATCACAGACACTAAATACACATTGTTGTGATAGAAAAATAACCCATTTATAAATTTATAGTCAAAATTATAATTTTGCCCCTAGAAGTGTATTACAAGTGTCAGCCAATTCTGGCTTCTAGGCACATATATCTTAACAACTCTCCACTTGTCCTAAAGCCAATTGGCTACAAGTTCTAAGTCCCCATCTTCTCAAGGCCCTAAGCCACCAATTGGCTACAAGTCTAAGTCCCATCTTCTCAGGTGGGCTTCGATCTTCTGCTAGCCCCAACGGCTTTGTAAGTGGGTCTGCCCACATTATCTGCGGAGTTGACTCTCTTGACCTCAACGTAACCTTTCTCAAGGTAATCGCATGAGATGATAATCGCGCTCAATATGCTTGGACTTCTGGTGAGACTCAGCTCCTTAGCAAGGCTATGGCGCATTGTTGTCGCAGTAAAGAGGATGGCATCTGATGGCATTACTCCAATTTCTGCAGCAAATTTCTTGTACCAGAACGCTTCCTTTGCAGCCTCTGATGCAGCTATATATTCTGCTTCCATGGTGGAATCTGCTATCACAGTTTGCTTGAAACTCTTCCAGCTGACAGCTCCCCCATTGCACACAAACAGACTTCCAGATGTTGACTTTCGATCATCTATACGGACATGAAGTCGAGTCTGTGTATCTCTGAACTTGGAGTTCTCCATTACCAAAGACCAACATCATATCCTTAGTTTCTTCGCAAGTACTTAAGGATACATTTCACAGAAGTCCAATGTTCTTCACCTGGTTTGACTGATACTGCTTGTGACACTCACAGCATGGGCTATATCAGGTCGTGTACATAGCATGGCATACATGAGGCTCCCTATTGCAGAAGCATAAGGGATCTTGCTCATGCGTTCTATTTCCTCAGGTGTGCTGGGGCACATCTCTTGGAAAGATGAATACCATGTCTGAAGGGTATTAATCCCTCTTAGAGTTTTCCATACTAAACCTCTTTAGTACTTCTCTAATGTACATCTTCTATGAAAGTCCTAGGCATCCTATTCGGTCTAATCCCTATAGACCTTAATTCCTAGAATAAAGGATGCTTCACCTAGGTCTTTCATGGAGAATTCCTTGGACAACCACATCTTGACTGATGTCAACATGGGATATCATTCCCAATAAGGAGGATGTCATCCACGTACAATACGAGGAAGACAACACGCTCCCACTGCCCTTTTGAAAACACATGGTTCCTCTCGTTTTAATGAAAACCAAAACTTTTTGATCAACTCATTGAAATGAGTGTTCCAGCTCCGAGATGCTTGCTTAAGTCCATATATGGACCGCTTTGCAGCTTGCAAATCTTGTGATCAGTATCACTGGATGTGAAACCTAGCGGCTGTTCCATATAGATATCTTCCTCAAGATATCCATTCAAGAATGCCATTTTCACATCCATTCGCCATATTTCATAATCGAAATAGGCTGCAACAGCAAGCAATGTACAGATGGATTTTAGCATAGCTACCGGGGAAAAGGTATCCTGATAGTCAATGCCTTCACGTTGACTATAACCTTTTGCCACCAGTCTAGCCTTGAATGTCTCCACATTCCCATCTGCACCAATCTTTCTCTTGAAGATTCATTTACATCCAATAGGTACTATACCTTCTGGTGGATCTACCAAGGTCCAGACTTGTTTGAGTGCATCGAGTCGATCTCTGACTTCATTGCCTCAGCCATTTCTCGGAGTCGATATCTGATATCGCCTCGTTGTAGGTTTTGGGATCATCACCATGAGCCACCATTACCTATGAGAAACATTTCCCTCTACGTCATCTGAAATAATACCTAAGTATCTTTCAGGGGATGGAAAACTCTTTCATCTACGAGGTGGAGGAGGTAGTGTTCTTACTGGCTCAACCTGATTTGGTTTCCACTTGGTCCTTAGCTCTTCCACTTGTGAGAACTTTCTCATCAAGCTTAATCTGCTTTCCAATGCCCCTATCTTGAATAAACTATTTTTCAAGAAATATGGCAATGTCGACTCACAATCACATTGTGGTCTTCTGAATGTAGAAATAGTACCCAGACTCTTTAAGATATCCTATGAATCGAGCTCTGAAGGACCTAAACTCTAACTTGTCCGCTTGTTGTCTTTTGAACATGAGCCGATAACCCCAATTCTGAGATGACTCAGACTTGTTTCTTACCATGCCATATCTCATACGGTGTGGTAGGAACTGTTTAAGGGGAACCCTATTTCAGAGTACATGGTAGAGTTCATCCACTCAAGTTCTTCTTACTTTTTCAAGCCTTGTCCTAATACCCTGCAATAAGGTCCTGTTGTTCACCTCTACTTCACCGTTTGCTTGCGGATGGACTATCGATGTAAAATTATGGAAGATGTTCAAATTCTCGTAGAACTCAGCAAACTTTATCTCGGCAAACTATCACCCATTAACTATTATAAGGGTTTAGGATAGGTCAAATCTACAAACAATCAACTTTCAGATAAAGTCTTGTACTTTAACTTCAATAATTTTTGCTAAAAATTTGGCTTCGACCCATTTGGTGAAGTAGTCAATCACAACGAAGAGAAACTTTCATTATCCGGATGTCATCGAAAAGAAGCCAAGTATATCCATCTCGCATTACGCAAATGGCCAAGGGGCACTCAAGGATGTAAGCTCAAAGGCAGGTTGTCTTTGTATACTTATATTCCTCTAGCAGCGGTCATACCTTTTAATATATTCGACACAATCATGATGCATAGTTGGCCAATAATATCCTTATCGAAGCAACTTATGAGATAGGAGTCTGGCAACCAGATGGCTCTCACAGATTTTTTCATACACTTTTCACATTACAAAGTCGACTTCAGAAGGTTGAAGATATTTCAAAAGTGGTAAAAAGTATGATCTCTTGTACAGCTTATCTTCATATAGAATATATTGAGAGGCTTGGTTTCTCAGCTTTCAAGCTTCTTTTGATCATAGGAAAGTATCCTATCTTTGAGATAAGTGACTAATAGATCGATCCAGCAGGGCTCATGGTCGATCTACATTGTAGATTGTGGCTCTTCTATACTCGAGCATTTCAACACTTTAAAGTGTAGGCCAGCTTGGATAGGAGGTCGGCTGGCTTTGTATTCTCTACCCTTAGAACTTGCTGAATGCCGAAGCGGTTGAAGGCTAAGGTCAAGCCCTTTACTTTCTCAAGATACTTTATCATACTTTTCTTTCGAACTTCATAATTATCATTGACTTGTCCCACTACCAATTATGAGTTACTATAAGCCTGGAGCTGGTTTGCCTCTAGTTCTTTTGCTATCTTCAGTCTTGCTATCAGAGCTTCATATTCTGTCCCGTTGTTTGTTGTAGGAAAACTCAAAGCGTAGTGCATATACTCGACGATGACCCCTTCGGAAATTGATCAGAATCAATCTAGCACCTGCATCGAAAGCATTGGAGGAGCCATCCACATGCAAGGCTCAAAAATCTTTAGAAAGATCCACTCTTTCTTTGAGGGAGCTCGGCTGCAATCACGAAATGCTGGCCTCATTCTACTCAGATTCGGCATCATTCGGGATCATGCATTCAACTATAAAATCGATCAATATCTGAGCTTTGATTGATGGTCGAGGTTGATAGTTGATGTCGAACTCTGTCAGCTCAATAAGCTACTTCGCTATTCTTCTAGAGGCATCTGATCGATGAAGAACTATCTTAATTGGTTGATTAGTGAGGAGTGTTATGGTATGCCCCTAAAAATAGGATCGAAATCTCCTGGTTGCAATCAGAAGAGCATAAGTTAATTTTTTTAATTTAGTGTACCTGATCTCCACATCTCTTAAGACTCGGCTCATGTAGTAAATTGATCATTGTACTTTTGCCTCTTTCTTGATCAGGATTGCTGTTAGGACTGTAGGAGAGATCGCTAGGTATAGGAATAATTCTTCTTCAAATTCGGTCTTTACCAATAATGAGGGTGAACCAAGGTAGCTCTTGAGTTCTTCGAATGCCTATTGGCACTCTACCGTCCAACAGAAGTTCTTTGGTTGCTTGAGGATCTGAAAGAAGGGCATACACCGCTTGATTGACTTCAAGATAAAGCAATTTAAGGATGCTATCTTTCTGGTCAGGCGCTGGACTTTCTTTATTGATTTTGGGATGGTCATCTGCTGGATGGCTCGGATCTTCTCTGAATTAGCTTCGATCCCCTACCTTGAGACCATGAATTTCAAGAATTTTTTTGAGGTCACTCCGAAGGAACATTTAGTCGGATTCAACTTTATCTTATACTTCAAAGGGCGTTGAAGGTCTCTTCAAGATCAGCAATGTAATTAGACGAGGTCCGGCTCTTAACAAGCATATCATCCACGTAGACTTTCATGTTGCGGTTGATCTACTTCTTGAAGATCTTATTGACTAGGCAATGATAGGTTGCGTCTGCATTTTTAAGCCTAAAGGATATGACCCTGTAATAATAAAGACCACGATCGATAATAAATACAATTTTTTCCTCATCCTCTGGTGCCATCCGGATTTAATTGTAGCTGAAAAATGCATCTATGAAGGTAAGGAGCTTATGGTCCAAGGTTGCGTCCATCAATTGATCAATTTTGGATAGGGGGTAGCTATCCTTTGGGTAGGTCTTATTCAGCTTCTTGAAGTCGATATATATTCTCCACTTACCATTGGCCTTCTTGAGTAGGACCATATTAGAGACCCGACTTGGGTAGTGGACTTCTTGGATGAATCCGACTTTGAGGAGCTTATCCACTTCCTTCACTATTGCCTTCTATCTTTCTAGTGCATGGCCCCGAATTTTCTCTTTCACTGGCCTATACTTAGGATGGACGGCCAACTGATGTTCCATGACTTTGGCATCAATTTCTGACATATCTGTTGGGACCCAGGTAAAAGACGTCAGCATTCTTTCATAAGAAAGCTATGAACTACTCTCGAACTTCATCTCCCAAGTTGGAGCTGATTTGCACTGTATGCTCATCTTTCATCATTCAAAGGGATGGTTACAAGATCTCTCATGGGCTCACCCTGCTCCTCAGTAAGATCATCGCGGACATCCAGCACATCAACTAGGCAAGGGTTGGGATGGCTACTCTTTTGTAAGGCGATGGAGTAATAATGCCTTGCCAAGGCCTGATCTCTTTGATTTCATAGCTTGTCGAAAATTTCACTTTCAAATAGTAGGTCGACATCACAGCTTGGAGTGCATTTAGACTGGATCAGTTGAGAATTGCGTTGTAGGTCGATGGAGCCTTCACTACCAGAAAGTCAACCTGTGCTTTGGCTCGCTTTGAGTATTGCCTTGCAGCCACAGTTAGTATTATTATTTATTTAACTAGCACAACATCGCCAATGAAGCCCACCAACAGAAAGTTCATAGGTCCCAGGTGGTTATTGGGTATAGGCATTTTAGAAAAAGCATCATAAAATAAGATATCGATAGAGCTTTCATTATCTACTAAAATGCGGCATACATCATAGTCAGCAATGTTTAAATAGATTACAACCGCATCGTTGTACGAAAACTGAACTCCTTGTGCATCTTCGTTAGTGAAAGCTATGGGCTCCTTAGTTTTTTGCCTCTTCGCAGGCTCTACTGATCCACTAGCCTCCCCTTGTCGAAATTTCCTAGAGATGGTGTTGATGGTGCCAAGTGGGGGTCGATCTCCTTGCTGCTCCTCCCTCCTTGGTGGTTCTAGTGGTGGAAGCCCCTCGACCGATCCTCCCATCTTTCAAGCCGATGTCATAGGAATCGATCGAGCTTGCCTTGCCTAATGAGCTCCTCAATCTCATCTTGGAGCTGTATGCATTCTTCAGTATCGTGACCATGGTCACGATGGTAAAGACATTACTTATTGGGATTGCGTTTGTCGGGGTGAGTGCGCATCCTCTCCGCCCTTGACAACTGCTCCTTAATCTCCATCAAAACTTGGATTTTCAGAGTCTTGAGGGTGGTGTAGTTATGAAACCTTCTGAAAGGCAAGCTCCACCGTGCCCTTCTATCGGAGCTTCTTTGCCTCCAAGCCCGAGGAGGAGTTTGGGCTAGCTTGCACTCAGGAGGAGTTTGGGAGAGTGGTCGAGTTTCATTCAATTTTTCTTCTACTGCAAGCATACTTGATTCGTCCGCTCGTCGCTCTCCAACGACTTCACTATCCTTGGCCTTGAAGGCCTCTTCCACTCAGGCATAACCTTCAGCCTGAGGTAGCATATCAGCAAAATTTTTGGAATATTTCTTCTCTAGGGAGAACAATAGATCATTCTTCTGAAGACCGTCCTTCAGTGAGGCCATGACAATAGACTAGTCTAGGTTTCGGACCTCGAGAGCAGCGACGTTGATTGGATGATGTAGGCTCGGATGAACTCTTCTTTCTTTTGCTTGATGTTGATAAGGGAGTCAGGGCCTCATCGAGGATACCGATTGCAAACAAAATGAGCCACAAATAGGTGGCTCATCTTATCAAAAGAAAAGATAGTACCTGACTTGAGGGTCGAGTACTAATTTCTTACTGCTCTCTTTAGGATGGATGAAAAAGCTCAGCACAAAATGATGTCTGATGCACCATGAAGCAGCATCATGATCTAAAAGACCTCCAAGTGGTCGATCGGATTAGCAATCCCATTATAGCTCTCAAACTGGAGAAGCTTGAAGTTCGACGGAATGAATTTCTGCATGATTTATTGAGAGAAAGAAAGATCGATGCAGATATCATTATTGTGAAAAGAGGGAGCATGGCGGAGCTTCTCGACCCATTAATTCATTTCTTGTAGCTTTCGGTCTAAAAGATCCTCACGATCATGGATCTCTAAAGTCTTCTGACTGAATGGGGGCAAAGTCACCCTAGGGATTGAATCATGATCGGAGCAGGGGGTCTCTGCCCTCTGCTTTCTTTTTTTGGAAGTCGCAGGCCAACTCGCCCAAGTCGGCCGCCCCTAGACTGGGTCCTAGGGTTCCAACAAGGCTCACTCTAGCTGAACGAGTGTTCGAGGCCGTTGCAATTGTACGACCTGCACTGCTTCAGTGAGGCCTCTAATCTGTTGGATCAGTAGGTTGAACTGCTCTGCATCCACCATTACAGTCGGTGGAGCTTGAGATACTGAAGATGAAATAGGGGCAGACAGATTTGGATGAGATCCGACCATGGAAGTGGTTGACTGTCGGATGGGAGCCTTCCTAGGAGGCATCCTCAAGAGACTAGCTGAAGAAGAAGAACCTTGAGGAGAAGAAGAAGAAAAGGAAGCTTTCGCTAAGTACTCCTTTAAGAAAAAAAAATCTTTACAAAAAGGGATCCTTCCTCTAGTGCCAATTTTGTTGGTGCGAAATTTAGTTGATGCCGGAATCAGTGCTGGGGTCGGAGAGGACAAGGTCGTCGCTGGTGACCTACAAAATAAGTCTCACCTAGAGTTGGGGGTGGTGGCTCTAGCAAAATCCTTCGACGATCAAGTCAGCTTTTTCGGTCAAAAGAAATGGAGTACTCAGAAAAATTTTGATAGAGTTTTTGAGAAGGAGAACAAGAGCTTAAGGAGAAAAGTATATTTGAAGGATCTCTTAAATAGATGAAGCTTGTAACAAACTAATAGTGACAGCCGCAATCGCCTGATAGTAGGTCGTTTGGGGTCATGTAAAGTTTGTTACAGAGGATAGTATCTATTGCCGCGACGTACCAGCCTGTTGGGATCTGATAGTTGAAGTAGTTGAAGTTCGGATAGGATCACTGTAGGTGATGAAGAGTTTGAATGATAGGAGAAGTCCAAAAAGAGTTCGACTGGCAGAAAAATCCAACTGAAGAAGAAGTCCAAGAGGAGTTCGACTAATGGAGAAGTTCGAAAGAAGTTCGACTGGCAAAGAAGTTCGAAAGGAGTTTGATTGGCAAAGAAGTCCGACTGAAGGAGAAGTTTGAAAGGAGTTCGACTATCGGAGGAGTCCGAAAAGAGGAGAAGTCCTTAAGGAGTTTGACTGTAGGAGAAGTCTAGCTGAAAGGAGAAGTTCGGAAGGAGTTCGACTAGTGGAGAAGTCCGAAAAGAGTTCGACTATTGGAGGAGTTCGAAAGGAGGAGAAGTTCGGGAGGAGTTTGACTATAGGAAAAGTCCGAAAGAAGTTTGACTGATGGAGAAGTCCAGAAGAAGTTTGACTATCAGAGAGGTCCAAAAGGAGTTCAACTGGTGGAGAAGTCCGATTGAAAGAGAAGTTTGAGAGGAGTTCGATATCGAAGGAGTCCAAGAGGAGGAGAAGTCCGAAAGAAGTTCGACTGATGGAGAAGTTTGGAAGGAGTTCAACTATTGGAGGAGTCCAGAAAAAGGAGGAGTTCGACTGTAGGAGAAGTCCGACTAAAGAAAAAATCTGAAAGAAGTTCGACTGTAGAAAAAGTCCAGAAGGAGTTCGACTGGTAGAGAAGTCCGGAAGGAGTTCGACTATCGGAGAGGTCCGAAAGGAGTTCGATTGACGAAAAAGTCTGATTGAAGAAAAAATTCGAAAGAAGTTCGATCGGCCCCCAAGTTGGCCAGGCTAGACTGCCCAAGGGCCGCTCTCACTGTTCAAGTTCATTCGAAGGGGATCCAATGATAAGAGGGTGATCAAGATCGCTCTGAGACTAGACATTTAGCCGAACTTCTGTGGGAGCGAGTTTATCCCCAACAGTCGTTAACATGATGCCACCCATCATCCACATACGTTTTCTCCAAAAAAATAAATATCACCACCTAAGGCCATGTATGTCTAAGATCCCATCACAAGTGCAAATAAATACTGGTTTACTTAACCTGAGATGCTCCTAAAGGCCACCATGTCCTGTGGCATAGGTGTAGTGAATTTAAATTTAAAATTTGAAACTATTATGTTATTGCATTAGCCAAGATTTGTTGTTTAACCATTGGCAGCATCTCAAAGTGGAAGGAAAATATAGTGAATTGATTGGTAGCTTGGGCTTTGGTTGATGTTTCTTGGACTTGACCTACTTGTGAAGTGCAGTTGTCTCCATCAAACTGATTTCTTAATACAATGTTGGAGTATGAATTGTGGAAAGTAGTGACTTTTTTTTTTACTATGATTCGATTGAATTCAACATACTGAGTTGTGGATTGGGTTGTCAAATTCTTTGCAATCGATCTATCTAGCTTTTACAAATTTTTAAATTTCAATCTATCTATTTAATTTTTTTCTCTTTTAATTGTATTTTAAAAACCATTCTTTTGCTGAAATTTGTATATCTTTATACCAACCATGATAGCTGTCAATACACGGTATATTCAATATCCAAAAAAATGTGTCTCATGATAATTCTATAAAAATCTTTCAGTTAACTGACCTTTTATCTCAAATAATGTTAATTTATTTTAGTACATTAATTTCTTTTTGTATTATCTTTATTAACTTGCTTAATATTTTTTTTGATATGTTAAGCATCTGATATTTTCAATAAAATAAATTCTTTGATATTTTTTAGATTTCTCTAGACGTGATATTTATTTTTGATGATACCATGATGGAAGTCAAAATCTCATGCATTCGCCTGATGACATTTTCTTCTTTTTGTTGATCAATAGTTATTTAAAATAATACTAATTTATTTTAAAGAAGTAATTTCAATATTTTAATTTACAGCATCAAAAACTTTTTATTTATATTTATTTATTTATTTTGTGAACTCTACATATTTTAGTTGTTTGGAATCAAGGGAATAGGAGGCTGACAAGTCATGTTCTTGAAAATTTTGAATAGGAGGATAGTTCTTCGAGATTTACATTTTAAAATTTTGAGAATATTCTATAATTTTTGAATGTCTACTAGATATACATGCACATGTCCAAAAGGCACTTGATGTTTCTTGAATTCCTTATGTTTATAATTTATATTATTTTTTATGCCTATCAAATGACAGCACCTCAATTGAGTTGCACCACTGTATATTAATTCTGACAGTGCCATTATTCTTGTTGTTTACTTCCTCTCTATATATATTAATTCCTTCAATTGTTGATTACTTCTTAAAATCCATTCTATAATTGATATCAGGAAAGGAACATTCTATAATTGACAAATCATGGATACATAAACATGGTTGAAAATAAAAATATCTTTATTGATAATAAAGAATTTACAAGTACAAAGATAAGCCTTGGAATACATATGGATCAGTCAATAATTAGCTTTTAGGGCACACTTCTATAAAGCTATCGATATATAAGCTATCATGAAAAATCACGTCGGCATAGTGGACAGGATGCTCTATTTATCAACCATTCATCAATGCAGTCTACATGATAAAAATGATTGCATGGCAATGTTCGAAACATATCTCCTAACTCGTACTCTGAATAACATATTGCACAGCTCTCTATATCCCCATGATCTCTCTCATCACTATCCCCAACCTCATCAACTAATGGCTCTATCTCTCTAGATACAAATGATGATGTTGGGAAAAGCTCGATCTCTCTTAGGTTGAATCGACCTCTACTAGATCTCTGCTCAATATCCTGAGTGCTATTTAACCAATATTTATAATAATAAAATAATATTATGCTAACTATCACCACAACAGCTATAATTATCCACCACCAACTAAAGTCTGTCTTTTGCTCATCAGCTTGTTTGTGTAAAACTTGAGGATCAAGTAGGTCATAAAAAACATCTGAAGCCAAAACCTTCGACACATGCATTTCTGCAAAGATTTAATTGTCTAGTTATCAATTATATAAAGAAATGAGCATAGTTTAATAGAAAAAGAAGAAACAATCATTATTCTACTTTTCTATGTCATGATAGTAAAATAAATTAAAACTACCTATTCCAAAATAAAGAACCCAAACTTAAATAGTCACCTAATACAATAAGCATATTAATATAACTTAGTTTGCTCTCCACCCCTCTTTCTATATTCTTTATCTTCCTACTCTTCTAATAAAATAGTATAAAAATAGGGGAGGCTCATATATCACATGTGCTGATCGCATATGTTATTCTTCTTTAATGTTTTGGATTTTGGCTTGAAGGAAAAAAAAAAAACATACTACATGATGCAAAGGAGTTTTGTTTTCAATAGTGATAAGTACAATCCATTTGAGGTGATGCTTATTTTCTTATTATTTTTCTTACATAATGGATCTCTAGCATTTTTATGGGATCAGTTGGGTCTAAATTTAAAAGGATTTTGGAAGAAAGCTCTAATTCATATCATAAAGTTTTGACATCAATGTTTTATATGTTCTTATTGTTTTAATATCTTTTGTGTCATTTTGATCATATGCTCCAATGTTACAAACAAGAGGCTTAGAGAGAAGAATTGAATTTCTTATTTTTCCATCCATCTTAGATTTACTTTTTAGGTTTGCTTTGTCAAGCTACCTATCATCTATATATAAAGAAGAAGAAAATTCTAATAGAACCTCCTTACAAGTTAATTTCTTCAAACCCTCAAAGCCTAGTCACTGATTTTTTTGTTTTTATTTTTTTTATACTTTTTGAAAACCTAACATCCTTTTAATTGAGAAAGATAAGGAATCCAGTATTCTTTAATTAGTTTCAATACAAGGATTGTTGCATTCCTAAGAGTTCTTATGTTTTACTTGTTATTTGTGAAAGTCCTGCCGCAAAGATCCTCATGGATTTATACTATTTTTTAATGCAAATATATGTTTTTCTTAAGGGCTCAATATATCTCTCAATTTTCTTTGCTTCATACTGCTTATACTCTATTGGATTTCTTATCTTTATACTAGTGGTATATTGCTACTGGAGAAACTATATACATATATCTATAAGATTTTAATTCTTACATTGAAGATCAAAACTGTATAATTTTAGATCACTATGGCTGTATATATTCCATGGCTCCATTTTAAGAACAATATGGCATGACTTTATTGTGTAATATTTTTCTTTCGTCTGCATCAAGCCTAGAATAATTTATTTTGGTATTCTTAGTTTATATTTCAAGCAACATTTTTCTCTACAATACATCAAATTTCATGGCATTGCTACTTAAGGTTAGGAATGGCAACAAGTTGGATTGGCTCATATCTGTACCTATCCCATAAGTAAAAATCCACACCCATACCTGCTCTATATACATCTTGAGTTGGGTTAGGTTGGGTCGGGTACATGTAAATAATATAAAATTATTATAATTTTGAATGGGGGATATATATATTAAGGTTTTATCGGATTGGAGCAACATCATATCCGTATCCAATTTGAATCGACTTCGGATATTTTTTCAGAATTCATACCCACCTCAGGATCTAATTGGATCAGATAAAACTCGTCTCATTTCGATTCTTTAGTCGGATTCCTCCAGGAGCCAAACTTCTTTCGGACTTCTTCTTCAGTCGAATTTCTTTAGGAGCCGAACTCCTTCAGTGGTCGAATTTCTTTAGGAGCCGAACTTCTTCCGGCCATCTCCTTCAATCGAATTTCTTCAGGAGTCGAACTCCTTACGGACTTTTTCTTCAATTGGATTTCGAACGTCAGCTTCCTCTGAACGGTTATGACTATCATTTATTAGTCTACTACAGGCAACCCCCCTACCGGACGGTTACGACTATCATTATCATGTCTATTAAGATGTGATATACTCTTCGTAATAAATTTCACCTGGTCTAGTGTGGTTGCACTATTATGAACGGTTCCAAATGTTGCTGATAAAAAGGATCCTCCAATATATATGGTTTAATCTCTTAAATTCTTGCTATACTCCTTTACAATCTCTATTTTTATTAACTACTGTTTAATGCTTATGGCCAGAACTCTAACTTGATCTCAACCATTCTGCTTACAGCTTCATTTATCTTCTTGGATATAAGCTTTATTTTGAGTCTTAATGGTCATGTTCTTTGATATTGATTGGATTTTATATGCTATTATTGGGCCACACTTTGTTGTTTAATGATTTATTTATCGGGCTATTGCAAAGGCGGAACTACATTTAGAGTTGGGGGTTCAATTATGGGTGAACCTCCAATTTTTGTAACTTTGTGCAAGTTACAGTACCCAACTCCCAAGGCAAGGCTCTGTAGGTATTAAACGTAAGTGGGCAGAGCTATGTTTAAAATTAGGGTACAATTAAACCTCCAATTTTGATGCAAATTATAGCACCACCCAAGCTTATGTAGTTTAATACGCAACTTAACCCAAAATTTCTCATGGGGCCAAGTGGCACCCTCTTTTTTTAGCCTTCAAACCCATGCCATGGGGCTCAGGGACAACCGGCAGCCCCTCTTTCTAATTGTTTTCCTTTTGCAGTTGCACTTTCATGATCCATTTTTCAGTTTTTTGCCCTTTGGCAACCGCACGTCTGCGGAGCAGCAACCATTCATCTCCGAATTGTAAAGTTTTCTTTTTTTTTAATTTAAATTTTAAAATACTTATATTTTAATTTATAAATTTTTATTCATTTCAATTGGAGTTCAACTTCAACTAATTATTCTAATTTCATGTTTTGAGATAATTATAAACTTCTCACTCTCTTTCTCCCTGATTTAATTGAATGGTAAATTGATAATTAATTGAATATTGAATTATATTTGAAATGTTACTGGCCTGGTTATTAGTTATTATTATTGTGATCATAAATACATGCCAATAGTGATTTATGATTATAAAGTTAAATTTTGAGATATATTTTATATTTTTATATATTTTTTATTTATTTATATTATTTACATTATGCTAAAAATTAATAAAATTTTAAATTTTTTAATTTTAAATAGAAAAATATTATAAAAAAAATATCATCTGTATTCATCCTATCTAGTTCATCATCTCAAAATTTATCTCTTATTCAAATAAATAATAATCAATTAGAAAATTCATCTTGCGGCAATACTTTACAACCATAACTATATTAATGTACTTAAATTCACTTTCACTTAATATAATAATATTAAATTTATTTTTATTTATTTATTTATTTTAATTTATATATTAAATTTTTAGAAAGAAAATCTTGGCTACACCACTGGTCTACCGTATTACCTTTTCTCTATTACTATTATATTTCGGACCATCTTTCTTTAGATATAATTATTATAGATTCTGCTATCCTATAAGTTTTGCTATATCATAGTCTTGTAATCAATGTTAATATTATTTTTTAATAAAGTTTATTGCTTTCTAACGCACATACAAAATAAAAGAAAATGTTTTTATCTACTTCATATATAACTTTCATAATACTCTAACTTTTATTTTTCACCTTATATATATGCCTATTATTGTATGTATAATATAATTTTATATTTTTTTTTTAAATTTTTTGGAAACCTAATTTGCTCTGCTATTAGCCCGGCTCTCCTGCCACTCCCATTTGGATTTTTTTTATTTATTATTTTTTATTTTCAAAAATATCCTCTTTTTTTAAATTACCCTACGCTGAAATTGCCGGATCCACCGGCGATTTCACGAACACCTTGACGCTGACGTGTTCACTGAAAGTGAACTCGGCTCTGTCATCCTCCCGGGCGGCCGGGTACCCGCCGGTCACCCCCATCCCCCGTGCCACCCAGCCCCTCCGTCACCCCCGCCCCCGGTACCCGTCACCACTGCTCGGTCACCACTGCTCCCCATGCCCCCCTCCCCCTCCGTCCTTCCAAAAAAAAAAAAAACACAAAAACACAACGCTCACCACCAGTCAACCCCACCCCCGCCCGTCACCACTGCCTCCCCACACCGTTCACTGAAAGTGAACTCGGCCGTCATCCTCCCGGGCGGCCGTACCCGCCGGTCACCACCGCCCCCGCGCCCCCAGCCCCTCCGTCCGGAAAAAAAAAAAAAAAGCTCTACCTCTTCTCCGTCCCCGTCACCACTGCTCCCCGTGCCCCCCTCCTCCTCCGTCCTTCAAAAAAAAAAAAAAAAAAAGAAAAAAAAAAAAAAAAAAAAAAAAAAAAGCTCTAACCTCCCCTCCGCCCCCGCCCACGGTACCCGTCACCACCGCCCCCCCCCCCCCTAAACCCAAAAAAAAAAGCTCACCACCCACTCTGCGCCCCCCCCCCCCACGGGTACCCGCCCGTCCCACCGCCTCCCCGCCCCCCCTCTCCCTCCGTCTGCTAAACCAAAAAAAAAAAAAAAAACTCCCCCTTCCCTCCACCCCTGCCCCGCACCGCCGGGTACCCGCCAGTCACCACCGCCCCGCGTCCCCCTCCGTCTGCTGCACCAAAAGAACAGAAAAAAAAAAAAAACCTCCACACCAATTCCCAGTGGCAATTTCACGGTGGACCGTAAAGTCGGAAATAAATATCGAATTACCGCACTTTTAGAATTAATTAATAAAAAACAATAATAAAAAAATCCCTCCCACTTTGCCTGCACCACTCTGCTTCCAATCTCTTCCCCCACCTCCCCTGCTTCTATTCTACTCTTTCTCCTCTTCCTCCAGGGGTCCGGCGTCACAACGATATTTTTCTATGCATTGTGTTTCAGTCTTCCAAAAAGAACAGAGTTAACAAAAATTCGGGAAATAAAAATTTAAACTATTTTCAGTCTTTTCCAAACTATTTTAGAGCAGAGTTAACAAAAATTCGCGAAATAAAAATTTAAACTATTTTGAAGTAACCTGAGATTCTGCTCTACTTTCGCTCGAAGGTGAGGGTGAGGAAGGTCAGCCCAGACAGCCGGCGAAAATCCCGATCGCTCCGTTCCGTCTGTAAGCGATCAAGTACTAGCTCCCAATACCTCGTTTACATGGAACCTCTATACCTTGGTTCCCATCCTCTTTTAGACGGAGCCACGCGGTTTGCTCCCTCATTTGGATGGAGCGACGCGGGTTCCAAGATTAGAGATTTTTTTTTTTTTATTTACTGTTTTTTATTTTTTTATTTTCAAAAATTTCCCTTTGCCGACATTTTTTTTTTTTTTTTTTTTTTTTTTTTTTTTGAGGGGGGGCAGGAAGGGGGTGGGTGGTGTGGGGCGGGTGTTGGCACGGAGAAGTCACGGGCGGGAGTGGGTTGGGGGGGCGGCACGGAGGGAAGGCGCCGAGGAGCACGGGCGGCGGGCGGAACGAGCTACGACTGATATCGGAGTGGGGGTGGGCACGAAGAACCCACCGACAAAGAGAGGAATGGTGCGGATGGAGGACCCGCAGACATATGGGATGGGGACGGACCGTCGGCATGCACTGGGGGTGCGCGAAGTAGCGACCGACGTGCCGTGGGGTGGGGGGGTGTGTGCGGAGGAGAAGGAAGAAACCTAAAAATAAAAATAAATAACAACAACAACAATGATATATTAATTTTAAAAAATAATTTAAAAAATAAAAAATTAAAATAATAATAAAATATTATTTTAAAAATAATTTAAAATAATTTATTATTATTATTTAAAAAAAAAAAAATTTCCATTTCATCCTTCTTCTCTCATGATTTTGTACCGAACATCCACACTTTCCCGCCAACATCACCCATGGCTCCTCCACCCGATCGCTACTCTTCTACTTATCCATCCATATATTTTTCAAAATTATTTTTTAAAAAATAATTTAATATTATTTTAAAATATTTTTTGTTTTCTTTTTCTCATCCCATGGCTTTGCACCAAACACCTAGACGCCCCCCCGACACCACCGCATGGCCACCGCTCCTCAATCCCCAACCCATATATTTTTTTAAAATTATTTTTTAAAAAATAATATTTTATCATTATTTTAAAATCTAATTAAATATTTTTAATATTTTATTTTATTTATTTTTATTTTTTATATTTTAAATATTTTTAATTAAATATAATATTTTATTATTATTTTAAATATATTTTTTTTCTTCCTTCTCTTTTATTTTAAAATTATTTTTTAAATTTTGAGGAGCAAGATCATGTCGAGTGTTAGGTGGACGCAGAGGAGCAGTAGCTGTGTGGAGGAGCGGTGGGTGGTGCCGGAGGAAAGATGGGTATTTGGCATGAAGCTGCAAGAAGAGGAAGAAATTAAAAAAAATTAAAATAATAATAAAATATTATTTTTAAAAAATAATTTTGAAAAGTGCATGAGTGGGTAGAGGAGCCATAGGTATTATGGTGTTTGTTCGGATATCAACTCGCTCTGATACCACTTATTGAGATAGATCCTTTAATTATGAAACATAGATCATCCATCCAAAATTATAATAGCATTCAAGAAAAGATGTCAATGTCATGTGAGAAAGAAAGAAAAAAGATCATAAAACAAATACTATAAAATATACGTGGATTTAGCCTCAAATCTAGCTATCTTCATGATGCATACAAATTTTACTATAAGAGATATAAAAATAAATAAATATAAAAAAAACTTACCACTAAATTTATATTTTTACTCAAAGAAATAAATTTCTAAACTCAATATTGAAACTTATTTGAAAATTTGAATTTGATACTAAATTTTTGATGTACATTGCAAAATTCTTATGAATTATTTATTTTAAAGTAATTCTTTACTCAAAGCAATACATTTGAAAATATAACTACCATTTTCTTTGATACTATTTATTTTACTTTACTCGATATATTTTTGATACATATCTTTTTTAAACTTAATTAATTAAATTTTTTTAAGAAAAAAAATAATGAATATTGAATTAATTGCTTTGATTGATTTTATAGTCAAATCTTTTGAAAAGCTTTATTTAACTTAAAGCTTAAAAATGCATATTTAAAAATCTAATTAAAAGATCATATTCATTCAAAAAAGGATGAGAGACTTTGATATTTAAATTCAAGCTAATTTTTAAAATTAAAATAAATATTTTAAATTTTTTTGAGTCAAAAGATAAATTTTCAAAAGGAAGATGATTCATTTAAATTAATTTTTTGAACTTGATACATCTCTTATTTTGATACATTTAAATTATTGATTTTATGAACTCAAAAGTGGTACTCCTAAGTCTTGAAAATATGAGAAGACAGGTCATGAAAAGATGAAAGCGAGTCGAAAGAAGAATCAGTCTTAATAGTAAAGTTCAAAAACTAGATCGGCTCACTCTAAGACTGAGCCAGCTCAGTTAAAAATTGGGTCGGCTCAGTCCAGGACCAGGTCGACTAGGTCTCAAAGAAAAATCTAGATAGAGAGCAGCATTTTTGGGCTATTGGCATGGTACACAACTGGGTCGGCTCAGTCTGAAACTAGGCTGGCTTAGTTTTCGTGGGTTATTATTTTATGTACATGAGTTATTTGGATTTGGAGAGTTTTTCTATAAGCTTGGGCTTGATCCTTTGTAAAGTATATATATTGAAAATAGGTCAAGATTGTAAGAGTGCTGAAATATATAGAATAAAAAGCTTTTTTCTCCTGAAAATCTCTTCTTCTCTTCTTCTCTATTCCTTGATTTATTTGATCATGCTTCCACAAAGATCTCTAAAAAGTACTTTTTTATTGCTTGGCTAATCACCGACGGCCACATCGATCCATATGAAAAGAGCGCATATTTTCAATATTTGGTATCAAAGTGGTGTTGCGTGGAAGGAAGAAAGACACCTAGGATTTACTACATCTAGGATCTATTGCACCAGATTTTATCCTAAAACTTCTAGTTTGCTTCGTGGTTGTCTCTAGATTGAGGTGGAGATTATTTACACGGAGGAATGGTGATGCAAAAGTTTGGAAAGAGGATCTAGGGCTAGTTAGATCTTCTTTGAAGGATAGTTTTGCTGGTGTGCGAGATCGTGAAGGGTGTTAGTGAAGGAAAAAAACTATTTTCTGGGTTAGGTTGGTTCAGCTCTGATTTGATCAAGAGGAATATTACAAAAAAAAGTTTCTTAGATCTAAATCAAATCTAATATTTTTTAGATCTGATTTAATAGATCTAATAAAATAAAATAAAAATAAATTAAATCAAATTTAATTATACCTTATTCTTGGGTAATCTAATTATCCTATGATGATCCTGCTGATTATCTGAGGTTTTGGATGCAGTTACATAATTGCTTGTCCTCTACTGATATCCACTCAAGTAGTATCTGATTATCTCCTCCTTGATCTATCCTCCAAAAATCAGATCTAGATCTGATCTTAAAGGTCTTCAAAATAACTTTCAAAGATTCGATGTCGTCTCTTGCAGTAGTGCTGCCTTCTTCCTTTCTTATCGCCTTTCTCTTGCCTGGATCTCACCAAACTGGAGCCCAAAACCTCTTGGGTGTGGAGAGGAGAGAGAAAATCAGAGGTAAGCATGGAGGAGAGAGGGAGAGAGCAATGTGGCATGGGCTATGGAAGAACTTCTAAAATGTTAGGCGCAGACAGGGTTTTTATAGACCCTGCTGCGCCATGCAGTGCCATATCATCCCGGCCAATCACATCTCTTCGTGTAATTAGATCCAAATCTGATTGGTGGGATGATATCACCTAATTCAATCAGATGAGAGCCCCTCTCCAACACCCTTAGGTGGCACCAAGACTGGTCAAAGCAGAGTCCCTTGGTGCCACCTAGTTTGATTCCAAGAAGTAACCTGGAGTCCCATATCGTATGGGACTCCAGGAGTCCCTATCCTTGGGCGCACGCCTCCTTAGGTGTGTGCCCCATCCTTTCCTCTTTCTAGTAAGGGGACAAGCTTCTATCTGCTCTCCTATGGGTGCATGACATATAGGCAAATGTCTAAGTATCAAAGGTCAACGTTTGACCAAAGTCAAAAGACAAGAATTAGCCGGTAATAAAAAATGGTAGGTGTTGTCTCAAATTTATCTTATAAATTAAGATAACCCTTTTCTGACCTAGACAAATTCCAGTTAGACCAAGTAAAGGTACCTGAGTGAGCACAAACACATTTGGCTTAGTCGAGATAACTTTTAATGATTGTAGAAGGAGAAGGCTCAATCGTGTGCTAGCATGATTTTCTTAAATCTAATTGAATCTAATTCAAATTAATTGAACTAGGTTAGTCCAATTGATGATATCCAGATTCAAACCCTTGTTTGTGTGATCCAGTTGATTCAATTCTATATGGTAATGGAATATGTCATGATCTCTATCATCAACATCATCGAAACACTTTTCGATGGATCAAAAATTTTTTGATTCAGACAACTAGAATGATCGATCATCCAAATTATTCTAATTGCTCCAAAAATCCTCTAGTGACACCTAGCAGTATATGGTGGCAATCCATCAAAACTAAAATTGAACCTCTTGGTGCAGACACATGTGTGATTAAGTTCTTCTATCTTGAGCCTCAATCAGATTAGGGTTAAGGTGAACTCGTCAAATCCTAATTTCTATCATATGATTTAATCATTTGATTCAAGTCCGATGTAAAAACCTTAATAGAAACTCTTTCTGTTATTTCACTCTACCATGGCCATAGGCTTATGGACTTGATTCTCATGATCGCCATAGGGCTGCTCCTCATCTACCAAGGTAGATAGATTTCCTCTTGGTGCAATATAATTTCTACAATGAACATGCTATAGCCAATATACACCACAGAATTTTGAATGGCTAGGAGACTAAGTCATGGTGTAGTCAAACTATAACATCCTCAAGGTGAACTATCGATACACCTCAAATCAAAGAAGTAGACACATCACTATAGCTTCGAGCCAATCATTGATGAGAAGGTAAACTTCCTTATGACTACTCGAGGTGGTCACGCTCAATGCCCTCGTTCTTTAACGAGTATCTGTACTCTTGCTCTGGTGTCTCTACACCGTAGACTCAAGACTCATCTACTATAAAGAAGTGATTGTACACCAACTTTCCAGATCAATCACCATCCTTATGATGATCCTACGGTCAGAAGCATTTTATGAGTTAAAAACGAAAATTCATGTCTTAAATTTTCAATATTATCTTCTCCTATTTTTCATAATTATAGTTATATTATTATATCGTTCAACTTTTCTTTCTTTTTTTCTTTCAAAATTAAGCACATTTAACATGAATTTAACTGTAAAATTTAGATTTTTTAAATTTAACAGATATTTTTAAGTTCTTTTTAATTAAATGATCATTTTTTTTAATATTTTTTTCTCCTTACTTTAGCAAATAAAGTAATTTCTTTGAAAGATTTTTTTGATATCAATTAAACAAAAATTTAAACTAAATCCTGATTTTCTTGATAGTTCAATATCACCTAAAGATCAATTTGCAAATTCTGCTTGATACTAATGATTTTAGTTTTAAATAATAAAGATAAATTAATTTAAATTAAATAATTTTCAAGATTTAGATTGATAAATCAATCAAATACTAGATAAATAGTAAGTTGTTTATGTTGGAAAAACCTAGGATTTCTAGCATATATTTTAAAATTTTTTTAAAATCAGAATAGCAGAAGCTACAAATTTATCTAATTAATCTATAAAATATGTAAATAAATCTTAGATCTAAGATCTAATGATATGATTAAGGCATGCATATAAATCTAAAAATTAAATAAAATAAAAAATAATAATGTTGATCTATCAACATCAAATAAGAAAAACTAGATCTGATCTAGTGGAAGAAAGAGATCGAATCTCTCTTACCTTTCGCAAGTTAAGATCTCAACTTGCTGATCTAAGGCTAAGGTTATCCCTTCAATGCACACATATCTCCGGCCCCTATGAGAAGTCCACATGAAGCTCCAATCATAATTTGAAGTCTAGTAATCTAAAAATCAGCACAGTGTGCTAGCACTGCGTTGATCCTTCATCAATGGTTGATGTCGAATCTCCATCTTCAATTTACATAAACTCTTTAAAGACCAAAGGAGGAGAAGGTAGGATCTAGAAGAAACCTTCTTCCCTTGTTCTTCTCTCAAAAATTGGTGAAACAAAATCTAAAACAAAAACCCAAGAGAAGACTCTTCTTCTTCATGCCCTTTCCTCTCACCTAGGCACAACAATCTATGCCTTTACAAAATTCTATGCCCACAAATTTGACATGCCCAAGGTCTCCATGACCAAGCCCTCTCTCTCAGGTCTAAAATCTCTCAAAATTTTATGGCTTAACTTTCTTTAAATAGAGAGTTAGAGAAGAATCTCTATCTAGATCAAATACCTGGATAAAGAGTCCAAACAAGACAAGGATTGGGGCACCCAACTCTTGGGTGCCTCCTCAAACTTTTTTGGCATGGATTCTAGATATTTGGTATATAATTAAATTCTCTTTCTCCCACAAAAATTTTAGAAAAAAATTAAATTAATTGGCACCATAATTAATAAGAGTTTTGGGTTTGTCCAAACTCTGTTAAATAGAGACTAGATTATTACTACTTAGTTTTGATCAAATTCAAAACCATAAACCATATAAAAAGAATATGGGGGCAAGGATTGGCATGGAACCTTTCTACAAATCAAATTTTTCATAAAAGATTCATGAAAAGGGCGTCAAGAAAGGGAAGTGGTGCAAGGGAGGAGTCCTAGCCTAACTAGGACTTCTTGGTTTGACTAGTCAAACCAAATATTTAGCCTAATTAAACTAGATCTTGATGAAACATAATTAATGATATTTCTAACCTAATTAGAAACCCAACTAAATAAAATAAAATTTAATTTAATTTTTTAATCAAATTAAAAATTAGGTGTACTCAAGTTCTAGTTCAACTTGGGAATTGTTCTCCCTTAAAATTGGCTTATTCAATAAACCAATTGAACTTGATCCAATTAAGCCCAAACCATATCTAATTGAATCACATTCAATTAGAATTGATCTTAGTCTAATTGCTCAATCAAATTAAGTCAAATAGTAATCCAATTGCTAATCGATTTTCTTATAATACTTGCACTAGGTCAAACATTAATCATATTGAATGTTTAATCCTAAAATAATTCTTAATCGTTGATCAACTATCCAATCAGATCGAGATCTCTAATATATGCGATCTTATAGGTTCAAACCTAAGCCAGTAGCATAGGAATAAATTCATGTACCAATCAAAGTGACCATCTAGCAATGGTACCCGATGGTCGGATAGCTCAAATGTATAAAGCAACACTCTTAAAATCCATGTGGATATGATTTTCATATAATTCATCCTCTTGACCTAAATGCTTATAGGATAACTCAAGATTTAATTGTCAATCCTAAATAGGTCATCCATATTGCATTTCAAAATGCTAAATCCATCTCATGGATTATCCTGGCTGAGATTTTGCTAAATTAAAATACCGTAATGCATTATCCCTAAACTCTTGGAGTGGTCAATTCCATCTTAATTACTCACCGATTTTATAAGTATTTTACTATATCCAGAAATCTTTCATTACTGAATTAGAAACTCAGATAATCCAACACCAAAGTACAGTGAATTGCTTGCAAGCCACCATGGCGATCTTAGGTCCAAAGAATACTTATATCCATATCCCATTAGAGCAATTCTTGATAGTAGAATACTTCAAAGTTAGTCACGTTCAGTGACAATGTACCCCTACATCTTACCTATATGTTATACCAGTATCTCCACACTCTTTAGTTAAGAGAACAACCAACCTATATAGCATACAATGACCTACACTCGATAAATATTGTGGTTCTGATTAACAACGTATCATTTGGTCATGAACAGTTTTAAGGATTAATCGATAAATCCTCTCTTATCAAATCTAAATAGTCCTAAAGACTTCATCATAACATAAAAATTTATTAGAAGATGTAGATTTATGATAAAAAATATCAGAATAAATATTTTATTCATTAATAAATTATTTATATTAATAAAATAGTATAACTATCAATAGGTTGATGATTGACTTTAGAACATATTTTTCAATAGTTTGATACTAATTGATTAAAACTGAAGTTCTCTTTAAATATTTAGCTTTAAAGATAAATGACAGCTTTCTTGAAATATTTTGCTAGATATCAATTTCAAAAGATTCAAGAATAGTATTTTTCATATTTAATTTTTAAAATTAATCAATTAGAACAAAGTATGAATATTCATTAATAAATTCTCTTTTAAGATAAGAAAACACAATCAAATCAATGATCAAGAAAGATATTCAAATCAATTTGGGGGTTCAAAAATCAATCAATTGGAGTATGATAATCAAACAAATCAAGTATGATCAAATCAAGAAGAATCTAGATAATATTTCTATAAGATTTGGTTCCACTAAAAAATTTCAAATCCTTAGGGGTAAACCTACCATGTAATGCAAATTAATACTTCAAGCACTTAATGATGAGAGTGCCTTATCTTCTAGTGCTTTGATCATGCATTTTTTTTGAGAATTTTAATAATTAAGCATCTTATATGGGGAATGCCAAAAATTAGTTTTTCTTGTAGGTTTAGTAATTAAATATTTATACCTAATTAAGTATTTTTTAATTTAAATTTATCAATTATAAAATTGATATGGGAAGGCTTAAAATATCATGCTAAATTTTTAAGATAAAAATATTTCATTTATAACTATTGCCGTCTACAACGTTCAGGCATCATCTAGCTCTGATACCAAATTATAGACCCATGATATCACTCGAATGCCAATCATCCTTGACATCACAAGCACCAATACCATGTTCTAGAAGCTCCTAATCTTTAGCACAGATCTGAAGGAACTAGTGATGTTCTTTATGGGCAGCAAACCATCGATCCTCCACCTGGATCTATGATGGGGTGCATTCCTCCTTGGGCTTGAGCGAGATGCTCCCTACTCTAGGGCTTTTTCAAGAACCTTGGGGCGACAACTCTAAAGAGAAGAGAAGAAGAGAGAATTGAGAAAGAAAAGATCTATATTGATTCTAACCTTTAAAACCCTAATACAACCTATGTATTTATACATAGCCATTAGGTCCGACCAAAAATTTTTCTGGCTAACCGAATACATGAAAGCACTCACCGAGTCCATGTACACCGATGTCTCCCATGCTCTCATCCTTTGGATCTAGACGCAATCTATATATGAATTAGCTACCTTAAGACCTCTCAAACCAGACCTTAAGACCCCTAGGATCAACCTAGACCCTAGCCCAAAATAGATCCTCGCATAACTTTGCCCGCGCATTGAGCCGGCTCAGTCTCAGCATTGAGCCAGCTAAGTTCTACTAGATCGGTTCAGTCCAAAATTGAGTCGGTCCAATCCTGTGCCATGCCGGTAGTTCCGAACACTCAGCTTTCTATTTTGCCTGTGCTTCAAGACTTAGCCGACCTAGTTTTGGACTGAGCTGGCAAACCTGTAGAAAATCTTTCTTCTGCAGTCTTGATTCTCCGACTTTATTTTCTTGCTTCACCTTGTATCTCAGATCTCCGAAGCACCAATCAAGCCCTTGGAATTCTTGGGGCCAGCACCTTGGCTCCTCCTATGGCCTCCCAAGGCTTGGGAGCACCATCAATCCTCACAATCTCCACTTTGGTACCCCAAGCTTTGATAAATCCCTCAGCAATGCCCTCCTGCAGGATCCAACTATCCCTGCACACTCGACAGCACCTATGCAAACATTGCCTCGGCTAATCCTCTTCAGCTATTGTGCACCTTTGAGGCCTTTGGGATGACCACCTCCACTACTGAAGACTTGTACTTGCTTCTTGGCACCATCCTAGAATTATAGGATCCCTTCTGCTTATCACTTTCTCTAAACTTTCTTGGAGAACCTATAATGTTTCTACACCAGCACATGCTATACCACCTGACATGACTTCTCAAAGCTATGCCTATCCACCTGCACACACTGCTCTATCTAAAACTGTGCATTACCGGTGCTGACCCTCAGCTTTAAACTCATGCTAAATTTTTTCTCCACTTATGAAACCACCACTGCGGAGCTCCACCTAAATCCAAAGTCCACCTTATGATGCAGAAGTCGACTCTATCACTGAGTCCCTTGAGGCCAACCACTCAATGCTGTATTGCTGAGCCTGCCACTGCACTTCGAACACCGTCGTTGCCCCTTTAAACCCTCCGCACTCTGCGACCTCTTCGAAGCCGTCTTGGATACCTTTGTAACCCACGGGCACCTCCGAAATCCAAGAGCTTATCCAACTCTTCTGAATCCAGCAACTGAACCCTAGAGAATTCTATCCTAGTTCTTCTCTTCTACCCCTACACTAGTCATCGCTTCAGTTGCACCTAAAGAACCATCCTCCACCTGAACCATGACTCTCCTTGGTGCTCCTACAGAAAAAACCTGATCCATGATACTTCTAGCTGCTTGATGTCCTTGATGCTCCCTGAGACCTGCATTCGATCTTTTTGAGATGCCCCTGACACCACCTGCTGAGATACACTCCTCGACTGCTGCACCATCGACCCTCTCTCAGCCCCTATGCCTTTAGAATAGCGCTCCTGCAGTACTCTGATGCTCCCTGACTCATCTCTATGCCACTCTACAGTCGCCCAGTTCTAACCTATTGGACCTCCATGGATCATCCATCTCCATCATTTCCAAGGCTCCGCAAATCCATGATTTGGTCAAACTGCTGAATACATCTCTGACTACTTTCCCACCTTCCTGACACCAAAGGATGTATAGTCGCTTCTTCTACCTTCCTTTGATCATTAGCCCTTGAAAAAACTCTATTCAATAGCCCACATTGCCCATCTTTCTAGAGAACTATTGAGAATATCTCATAAAGCCAATCGTCAACCTATTGATGGTTGAGCTACTTATTATACTTGTATATGAATTATCAAATAATAAAAGTTATTTTAATATTTTTCATCATAAATTTTGTTGTCTTCTAATGAACTCCTATGTTGTGATGAAGTTCTTAGGACTATCTAGATTTAACAAAGGAGAATTTATCATTTAGTTCTTAAATTATTCACAATCAAAAAATACATTGTTATTTAGGATGACAATGTTTATCAAGTATAGATTATTATGTACCATATAGATTGGTTGTCCTCATAACCAATGAGTGTTGAGACACTGGCATGGCATGCAAGTGAGATATATGGGTACATCTGCACTGAATGTGACCAACTCTAAAGCTTTTCCTTTATCAAGATTAGCCCCAAAGAATATGGGTATAAGTGTTCCTTAGACCTGAGACCACCATGATGACTTGCAAGCAACTCACTATACTTAGGTACCAGACTACCTGAATTTTTAATTCAATGATGGAAGGCTACTGGGTGCAGTCAAGAACTTGACTTGTTGGTGTGTGAGTCAAGATGGGATTGATCCCTCAAAGTATTGGAGCAAGTGCATCGCTATATTTTAATTTAGCAAATCCTCGGTCGGGGTAGTCCATATGATGGATGCTATATTTTAAAATATAATATGGATGAATTTTAAGGTTGACAGTAAATCCTAAATCATCCTTTTGACCATCATGATCAAGAGGATGAATTATACGGTAACCAAATTCCACGGGTTTGTCATTATTGCATTGCGACTTTTCGACCTATCTGGATATTGGGTACCATTGCTAGATGGTCACTTTGATTGGTACAAAAAAATAGTTTCTATGCTACCAACTTAGGATTCAAACCTATGGGGTCACACACATAAGGAGTTCCTATATGATCTGATGGCTGATCATGAGTCTTGATGATCTTGAACATTATGGTCAAGAGTCCCATTAGATTGGAACTTTGTGACCAAGAATCCTACTAGATTGGGACTCTGAGTCCTACTCATCTAGGACTCTCTGATCAAGAGTTCCACTGGTCTGAGACTCTAAGATCGCAAGTTCCATTCATTTGGGACACTGGGTTCAAGAGTTCCACTCGATTGGGACTCTTTAGTAGTTTCATGTTAATGGAACTCTATTGCTCGGTAATCCATTCGATTTGAACTTAGATATTTTGAAGAATTAATCAGTAATTTTAATTATTGATTAGCTCAATTTGATTGAGTGATGAGGATTCGATCAAGTTTGATTGAATTTGATTCAATTGGGTTTGACCTGATCAGGTCATGAGATGACCTAATCGCTATGGAAGTTTTGACCCTGATTTGATCAGAATCTATATCTAATTAAGTTTTAATTTGATTAAAATTTTATTGGATCAGGCTAAGCCTAATTTATTTGGGTTTAATCTAAACTAATTGGGTCTAGATTAATTGGTTTGGTTGAATCCAATTAGGACCTAAGTCAATTGAAGTTTGAATTCAAACTCTCCCATGCACCCACCATTTTTGACTTTTTCACTCTTGTTCCACACCCAAAATTTTTTATACATAACTTTTCTCTCACCCAGAAGGTTTCTGCACCCCCTCTCTTATATACTTTTGACCTGATCCAAGGGTTGGACTGGTTCAAAGTAAGTTGAGTTTTGAATTCAACTCAATTTGTTGGAGGTTGGAACCAATCTAACCTTATCTGCTTTCCATGCCCTCCCTTTTGTTTGTCAAATATTTTTGGAGAAATAAAAATATATGCATATAAAAGGAGAGTCCTTCTACATGTTAAACACATGGGAGGAAGCGTTGGATAAAAATAAGAGGCTCATTTGATTTTTGAAATCAAGTGAGTAGTTAAAACCTTTCCACCACTCGATCCTTATCATTTTCTATGCACTTTTCCCATGGTATTCATGTCAATAAATTATAAAAATTTTTGTGCATCTATAAGAAGGGGTAGCATTACTTGGTAAAAATTTTAGAGTGATTGGGAATTACCTTTCGATGAAAAAAATCTTGAAGTGAAGGTGAGTAGGGTCCTGCAACACTTCACTTTTCCCTCATACCTCTCTTCTCTTTTGATTTTCACCTCTAAAAATACCTAATTTTTAGATATGATCTAAATAGGGTTTATAGATCTAAAAGTCATGTTTCAATAAAAACTTGTTTCATAGAAAAACTCCACACAGAGAGGAAGTGATAGGATTTTTAGCGTGACAGGGTTTTTGGGCCGAGTGAAACCCTAGTTTTAGGAATCTGGGTTCGGGTGGTGAGATCGAGTGCTGTGAGCATCAGATCATCACCAAATTTGAAACACCTCTTCATCATCCTCAAATATTTATGTTATAAATATTTAGTATATTTGAGAAATCAAAAAGTATATGATCGATCAGATCAATCATGCTCAGCCATCAAAGGCTCCGATGAGGAGCTAGCACTCCGATGGAGCTGGTCGAGACCAGGAGCTCTGTGTGGACCTTCCTAGAGGTTGGATAAGTGTGAGGCTATAGTATAATACCATAGCTTCTTTCAATGGATTCAGATGATGGAGATCAGCTATCCACAAAAAAGTATCGAGTTCTGAACTTGTATCAATCAGCAGATTTGATTTGCTGATCGAATGCATTTTATTTTTCTATCACATATTAGCATGTTTAGATCCTGAGTAGAGTTTATTTGATATGATCAATATATGCATAGTATTAATTTAAGATTAATATTTACTTCTGCTACTATTTTATTTAAAAAATTTTTGAAATTACATGCTTAAACCCTACGCGATTTCCTTCGAAGGTATTAGAGCAGATTCCCTAAACATGATATGCTTGCATATTTTAGATTGATAATTTAGGTTTAATCTAAATATTAATCTAATAATCTAATTAATTAGATCTAAAAATTAAAATCTAGATCGCATGGACTGCAGGTTGTCCTGCTATAGGGTTTACCCCCTATAGTGAAAAGGTTGTCCTGGCACGTTGTTGATCTATATCGTTAATCATAAAATCTTAGATTTGATCGAATATTTTTATGATCTAATTATATTAGGCTTTAATCTGATTTATGATCATAAACACATAATTAGATAAAGTTTGATTCATGGTTTAGTATTATATAGTGTACATAGTTTTAGATTAAATCCTACAATTAGTATTGTTTGTGAATTGAGCCAATTTAATTTTAAAGTGAGTTGACTCAATTGGTGAATAATGCTAAGTTGTAAAGAATCTTTCATAAATTTAAAAATATTTTGAAAATGCCAAACCTTAACCCACAGCACATAAATTTAATTAATTATTAAGTATAATGATTTAGCATCTAGAATTATGAATTAAGACTCTAAGTCATTAATCATAAAACATGGGTTACTGGGTTAGTTGAATTAGGTCCATTAATTGGGTTAGACCTAAGATTAGTTAAAGAGTGGACTAAATTAGAGTAATTGATCAAATCTAATTAAATATTAATTTAGATTAGGTCAAGGACTCTATAGACTCAATTACAATAGTTGTAGTTGGTCAAGTTCATGCCTTTAATGAGGACCAAATGGACTTGATTCATGGCTACGTGGTCGAATCTGAAATTACTAGGTTGGTCAAATTAAAACTAATAAACCGAATGGTGTCTAAGGTAAGTTTGGTAGTTTGGCTAGTGGTTTTTAATTGGGAGCTATTCATACTGATTCGGTCTTTGACGAGTTAATGGCATATCCCTTCTGCTGATCTCACTTACCTGGCTATCCTGGTGAGTTAGGTTTTGATTAGATCACTTGGTGATTCAAGCTCATCCATATCAATTAGGTAAATCAGTCTGACTGATTTAGGTGCTCCTAATGCTAGCTTAGATTAGATCCTTTTTTATCTAACTTAGTGAAGTCAAAGGGAGGATCAAAATTAGCTTGCTTTTCTTAAATATGTTAACTGAATCCTCTAAAATTATTAGGTCCTTAAAAATAAAATAGTTATATAGATAACTAAATCATAGCCTCTCATTAAGTTGAGTGATAATAGGTTCATTAATTTGATAATCACTGGAGGCCCAAAGGCCTAGTGCTTATTGACTAACGAAATTATCATTCATAAAATGATGATTTGATTAAGTCCTTCTGATGGTGGTTAGGTTAGCTGACCAAAGTCGGGTCTAATCATTTATTGGTTAGATAAGCCCAAATATGGTCATGTTAATGGTTGGACCTAATCGAACATTTTTAGTGAAGGCCAAAGCCTACTGATTAGGTCTCCAAGGCAAAATTGATATTACTAAAAATTATTTAGAGAAGCAATTGGTTTTGAACCTATCCATAGGTGCACATGTGTTGACCAACCAAAGTTGGGCTCGTGTGTAGTCTATGTGGATTCTAGTACCCACTAAGGAATTAAAATAATTTCTCGAATTGGAGGTAGAGGCTACCAATTTGTATAAAATAGTGAAAGAATTTTTAGACTAAAGTCCAAATTTTTAGGATAATTGATTCATATACTAATTAGATTTGGTTTTTCTTATTATGCAAAAATGGCCACTAACCTATCGCTCTGGTCATTGTGAGATAATGACAAATTAATAGGATCCAACTATGATAGCTGGTATCGTAAGTTGAAAATCATCCTGGAGCATGAGCGAATCCTTTATGTCATAATGGATCCTGCACCTAAGGAGCCAGCCCCGAATGCTAGAGGAGTAGTTCGAGATACTTATCAGAAGTAGCTCAATGACCACACCACCATTTGATATATAATGCTGGCGGCAATGAACGATGAGTTTAGCCATAGGTTTGAAAATGCCCAGCCATAGGAGATGCTCCAAATATTGAACGACTCCTTTAGCATGCCGAACGACGTTAAAAGGCACAAAATAAGTTGTGCCATTTTCAACACTCAGATGAGGGATGGAGCCTCAGTCACCGATCATGTATTGTACATGATCGAGATGATTGAGTGCCTTAACAAGCTAGACTTTTTTCTACACGAGCAGCTCGATAAGGATGCGATCCTTAATGTCTTACCCAAGTTCTTTCTGTTAGATATATGTGTCCTAGAAGCTAGAATTGGCTGACACTTGTAATACACTTCTAGGGGTAAAATTATAATTTTGACTTTAATCAATAAAATGGATTATTTTCTATCATATATGTGTATTTAGTGTCTGTGATACATCCTTTGAGTTAATGATAATGATAATTCATATTTTCAAGAGTTGAAAATTTAAGACATGAATAATCATTATTAACTCATAAAATGCTTCCGACCATAGGATCATCACGAGGATGGTGATTGATCCAGAAGGTTGGTGTACAATCGCTTCTCTTTAGTAGATGAGTCTTGAGTCTACGGTGTGGAGACACCGGAGCGAGAGTATAGGTACTCGTTAGAGAACGAGGGCACTGAGCGTGACCACCTCGAGTAGTCATTAGGGAGTCTACCTTCTCGTCAATGACTGACTCGATGCTGCAGTAGTGTGTCTGGTTCTTTGACCTGAGGTGCATCGGCAGTTCACCTTGAGGGTGTTATAGTTTGACTACACCATTACTCGATCTCCTAGCCATATGGAATCCTGAGGTGTATGTTGGCTATAGCATGTTCATTGTAGGAACTGGATTGCATCAAGATGGAATCTATCTACCTCGGTGGTAGAGGAGCAGCCCTATGATGATCATGAGAATCAAGTCCAGAAAGCCCATGGCCATGGCAGAGTGAAATAATAGAAAGAGTTTCTATTTAGATTTTCACATCAGGACTTGAATCGAATGATTACATCATATGACAGAAACTAGGGTTTGACGAGTTCACCTTAACCCTAATCTGATCGGGGCTCAAGATAGAAGAACTTAATCACACAGGTAGCTGCACCAAGAGGTTCGCATTCAGCTCTGATGGGTTGCCACCATATACTGCTAGGTGTCACTGGTGGATTTTGGGAGCAATTAGAATGATTTAGATGATCGATCATTCTAGCTGTTCGAATCAGAAGAGTTCTGATCCATCGAAAGGAAGTTTCGATGATGTCGATGATAGAGATCATGACATATCCCATTACCATACAGAACTGAACCTAACTGGGTCACACAAACAAGGGTTTGAATCTGGTGATCATCAATTGAACTGATCTAGTTCAATTGATCTGAATGAGATTCAATTAGGTTCAAGAAAATCGTGCTAGCACTCGATTGAACCTAACGTTCTTCTTTTACTATCATAAATAAGTTGTCCTGACTGAGCCAAAGGAGTTTGTGCTCAATCAGAGGCCTTCACTATGGTCTGACTGGAGGTTGTCCAAGTCAGAAAAGGTTGTCTTATTTTGTAAGACAATACCTGCCATTTTTGGTCACCTGCCATTTCTTGTTCTTTGACTTTGGTCAAAAGTCTACCTTTGACTGGTCAAATATTGACCATTGACACTTTGACTTCTTGACCATGTGTCATGCACCTATTGGAGAGCTGGTGGGGGCTTGTCCCCCTGCCAGAACCTGGCAAGGAGGAGGGCGCACGCCACCCTAGGAAGGCGTGCGCCCAAGTTGGAGGCGCCTAGGAGTCCCTTGTTGGATAGGGACTCCATCTCCTTTTTGGATTCCGAATTAGACTTCTCCTAAGAACCAACTTTGACTGGTCTTAGGCATGCCATCTAAGGAGGAATCCAAGGGACTCTATTCCCACCAATCAGATTTAGATCTGATTTCACAAAGGGTTGTGATTGGTTGGGAAGAAGAGGAGTTGGATCACGCATAGTCTATAAATAAGACCCTGCGCCCAACTCAAAAAGCAATGCAAAAATTCCCACGCCCCAAGGCTGCCTCTCTCCCTCCTCCTCCATGCCAAGTCCATCTTCTCCCTCTCCTCTCCACGTCCAAAAGGAGTTTGGGATCTTAGGTTGGTGCAATCCAGATCAGAGAAAGGCGATCAGAAAGCTAAGAAGGCTGCGCTGCTGCAAAGGACAACTGCTGATCTTCAAAAGGTAGTTTTGAAGATCCTCCAGAATCAGATCCAGATCTAATTTTTGGAGACGTGATAGAGAAGAAGAGGATCTCCAGATCCAGCCTGAGTGGATACCGGTAGAGGCCAGGCACTTGCGTGGCTAGATCCAGAACCTTCCGCTGCTTAACAGGATCATCAACAGGGTAATAGGATTACCCACATCAAGGTAAATTAAATTTGATTTAATTTATCTATATTTTATTTTATTATTAAAATAATAAGAATCAGATCTAAAATATCTCAGATCTAATTTAGATCAAAGAAAAAAAATTTTTGAAATATATCTCTTGATCTGATCAGATCTGAACGAACCTGGATCCGGAAAATCAGGATTTTCCTTCAACTGGTATCAGAGCCAAGGTTCTAAAAGTATTTAGATCTAATTTTAAATTTATTTTAATTAAAAAATAAGTGAATTTTAGATGTCACATGAGATGTGATCAGATCTGAAATCAGAAAAAATTAAAATTAAATGAATTTGGATCTAAGATTAGAAAATATGCATGACTAGTTCTAAAATAGAATAGTTCTATAGAATAGTCTTGCATGTTTTAATTTAATTTGATTAAATCATATTTTAGATCTATTTATTTACTATTTTTTGATATTATAATTATTATAATAACATCTAAAAAATAGCAAATAAAAATTATTTAATTTTAAATATCATATGAGATATGATTGATGCATGTCTAGACTAGTTGTAGAATAGTTCTACATAATTGTCTAGATTAGAATTTATTTTGATAAGATCAATTTAAATCTAATTTTTTAGATTATTATGAGATAATTTAGATCTGAAAAATATGCATGATTCGATACATGAGATGTATGCAAAATATGCCATGATTAGATCTAATTTGTATATGAGATATATGATATAGATCTAAAACTGTTTTGTAGTATTGACATGTTCCTGATTAAGGCGTTCCTCTTGGCCGTCCGGTCATAAGAATGAAGAAGGATTTAAAGGCCCTCTCTTCCCATTCGATGGGGTGTTCTTATGATGTGTAGGGGTGCTGCGTGTTCGTCCTTAATCAGAAACCCAAAACTTACTTTCTGCAAAACCCTAGATCCTGAAACCGTAGGATTTATTGTGCATATTTTGTTTATGAACCCTACTTAATTAAGAATTAAGATTATGAAATATTAATTAGGTCTAAAATTGAGAATTTCAGATCTAAGACATATTCATAATACTGGGTTCGGGCTTGGGTAGCTCAATTAGGTCTAAGCGGTTGATCAAACCGAATCAAGAGTTGGTTAGATGGGATCAACAATGCTTAAATTGACCAGCCTAATAGGATTAAGTCTGGGTCAAGATCGAGTCACGATCAAGCAAGACCTAATTAGGCTCAGAGGTTAGAGTCTGGATTGTAGGCTAACCCAATTGGTTCTGGCTCAACAATTTGGTGTCTAAGGTAAGTTTGGCACATACGACCGACTGGTTTTTAATTGGAAGCTACTCGACCTGAATGCATTCTTGTACGAGTTAATGGCATATTCCTTCCACCGATCTCACTTACCTGGCCATATCTGTTGACACAGTTCTGATCTGAGGTGGTCAATAATCCGAGCTAACCCATGCCACTAGGTTAGTCATAATTGTTATGACTATGACAAGTCTAGTTTAATGAGACCTGAATCAATTCTCCCTAAGAAAAGATTAAGTCTGAGGTCTTCCACCATTGTAGATGTGCGGGCCCTTCCCGGGGTTGATTGTTCTCGGCTGGATACAGTGGCTCAGTTGCACCGGGAAGATGCAACCATGTCTATTAGGCATTGGATGCTATGGGCTGGAGGATGAGTTGGGCTCAATATTTTGGATACGGTGAGAGACTCAATTAGGAATCCAGTCTATGCAAATGGTGGGTCTGACTTAACTAAGGAGTGGATCAATATTCCGGATACGGTGAGATTCATGAATTAGAGACCAAGTTTGGGTGCACCATGATTAGAGAATCATTGAACAAGAGTTGTTCACTCATTGGCTAACCCATCACCAATAACTGTTAGGTGAGGTGATGAGTCAGTTGGTGAGACCGCACCACCCACTAGAAATCATTAATCATGGAGATTTTTGCATCTCTACAGAGGGAGTGTAGGGATCCGAGAAAATAGTGGGAGCTAATTTGTTTAAAAATAAAATCTCTAAATAAATTGGTCAAGTCATAATTACAGTATCTAACTAGAATCTTTGACTCTCTATAGAAAAATGTCTGCGTCCAACCCATTAGGCACGTATCCTGGACACACATAGACTGACCGGACCCAATTATAAAGATTGGCTCAGGAACTACAAAATTATTTTGGGTTTCGAGAAGTTAACCCATGTATTGGACCAGGACCCTCCCACCTTACCAGCCCGTCCATCCACTGAACAGAGAGCGTCTCTGAAAAAATGGATAGACGAAGATAATAAGGCCAGATATTACATGTTGGGCTCGATGTCTGATGAGCTCCAGCGCCAACATGAAGATATCGGGACTGCTCGCCAAATGTTGGCTCACCTGCAGGAGATGTTTGGTGAACAGAGTCGCGCAGCCAAGTATCAAGTCACGAAATGACTTTTTAAGGCTAAGATGCGTGATGGGCAGTCAGTCCAAGATCACTGTCTGATGAATGATCAAGGACATGGAAGAGCTTGAGAAGCTCGGTGTGAAGTTAGACTTGGATCTGCAGAATGATATTATTCTGCAATCCTTGACTGATGCATATGGGCAATTCATCATGAATTACCACATGCATAAACTTCAAAATTCCTTGGCCGAATTAATGAATATGCTGGTCACCGCTGAGCTTTCTATGAAAGGTTCTAAAGGCTCAGTTCTTGCTATGGAACGGACTTCTTCCAAAAGAAAGTCTTATGGAAAGAAAAAGAAGTCTGTGAAAAAGCAAAAGGTGGAAGGAGGAAAGAAGAAGAAGGCAGAGCCGAAGAAGAAAGGCCGATGTCAAAGGAAAGTGTTTCCATTGCAACAGCGACGGCCATTGGAAGCGGAACTGCCCTACTTACCTGGCCACCCTGAAGAACAAGAAGGAAGGTCCTTCTGGAGGTATGCTCGTTATTGAGTCTAACCTTACGGTTTCTTCTGCATCCAGTTGGGTGCTTGACTCTGGTTCTAGTGCTCATCTGTGCACTTCCATGCAGGGTCTTGAGGATAGCAGGAGGCTGAGGGATGGAGACATGATCCTACGCATCGGTAATGGAGCAAGAGTTGCTGCAGTAGCCGTGGGAACATACCCTCTTCGATTACCATCTGGTTTAGACTTAGTTTTGAAAGACTGTTATTATGTGCCTGCAGCTAGCAGGAATTTGATTTCTGTTTCATGCTTAGCACAAGAAGGCTATGTGATTACCTTCTTTAAGGACCATTGTAACATTCTTTATGAAAGAAATAAAATTGCAAATGGTTTTCCTTATTAATGGTCTTTATCAGCTACATATTGATGTACCTATTCTAACTATCGAGCAAAACGTGAATGCCAAACGACCTAGGGATAGTCCAAACGATAGATATCTATGGCACCTGAGATTAGGTCATATAGCAGAAGATAGGATCAACAAATTGGAGAAAAATGGGCTATTGAGTCCATTGACTTTCGAGTCATATCCAACTTGTGAATCTTGTCTTCAAGGCAAAATGACTAAACTCCCTTTTGTTGGACATGGGGAGAGGGCCACAGATCTCCTTGCCCTAGTACATACTGATGTGTGCGGCCCATTTGATGTGCCGGCTAGAGGCAATTTTGTCTACTTCATTACCTTTACCGATGATCTGTCTAGGTATGGGTATGTGTATCTTATGAGACACAAGTCTGAAGCTTTTGAAAAGTTCAAAGAATTCAGACATGAAGTAGAAAAACAAACTGAAAAACCCATTAAGGTTCTTCGATCAGATCGAGGAGGTGAATACCTTAGCCGGGAATTCCTAGACTATCTCAAGGAAAAATGGCATAGTCTCTCAATGGACTCCACCAAAAACACCTCAACTCAATGCGAAAGTTTCAGAATGGAGAAATTGGACTCTATTGAATATGGTCCGATCCATGATGAGCTTCACAGACCTTCCTGATTTTCTTTGAGGATATTCATTATTAACTTCAATTTATCTACTGAATAGAGTTTCCTCTAAAACCATTCCTACCACACCGTATGAGATATGGCACGGTAAGAAACCAAGTCTGAGTCATCTCAGAATTTGGAGTTGTCTGGCTCATATCAAAAGACAACAAGCAGATAAGTTAGAGTTTAGGTCCTTTAGAGCTCGATTCATAGGATAATCCTAAAGAGTCATTAGGATACTATTTCCATATTTCAGAAGACCACCAATTGTATTGAGTCGACATGCCATCTTTCTTGAAAAATGTTTATTCAAGATAGTGGCATTGGAAAGCAGATTAAGCTTGTGAGAAAGTCTCACAAGTACAACGAGCTAAGGACCAATTGGAACGAAATCAGGTTGAGCAATAAGAACACTACCTCCTCCACCTCGTAATCTCTC